>PVIH01010254.1:19869-76867 GCA_004025045.1 Sigmodon hispidus
CCATCCCCTCCCTGGGCAGGGAGCAGACAGTCCTATGGTCCCACTGACCCAATAATGCTTAGATCAGTCTCCACTTCTGGCCAAATCCAGTTCTTTCCCCCCTCCCTCAAGAGTGAGTCAGGTGTTCCTCTAGGTGGAGTGGGATCCAAAGGGTCAGTCCAGGGTGTTTCTGATCCCAAGCTGTTCCATGGTTGTGGTTGAATAAGGATATACAGGGATGGGAAAAAAAAATTCAGAGGGAAAGATGAACACAAAGAAAATATAGGTGTAGCAATCTTATTTGTATTTCTACCCTTGATAAGCCATGCTTATCATTCTTATCCTCTGTATAGTTCTGTATAGTTATTGTTAACTCTTCCACATTTTAAATTCTTTTTACTGTGTTTTTTTTTTTTTTTGGTAAATACAAAATAAAGAAGGAAAAAAATCCATGAAAGTTAACTAAAATTCAATAAATAGAGAGGTAACTAGAATATTCCAAAACATATGAACCATATGCCTTTATAAGCCTGTGAGTCAGAAAAGAAATTAATGGTGCTAGAGAAATCACTCAGGGGTTAAGAGCACTGGATGTTCTTCCAGAGGTCCTGAGTTCAATTTCCAGCAACCACTTGGTGACTCACAACTATGTATAATAGGATCACATGCTCTCTTCTGAAATTTGATAACTATTAGGATATTAGCATTAAGATAATTGTCCTCATATGAAAAATCAAAGATGCTGAGAATACTCATTGCTGGCATAGCAGTTAAAAGAATGGATCCTTCTGAACCCAATGACTAGGATTGTAAACTCAAAAATGCTAGCTATAATTATTTCACAAGGCTTTTGGTAAATTTTTACATAAAACATATTTTACTGATAGGGGAGAATTTACTGTTCCAAGCCTCAGGGAAGAGAAGGTAATATTTGCTTTCTCTAAGACTAGATTTTCTGTTCTCTGTGAGAATAAAGGTTTAAGTTGACAACAGAGATTTCTTTTTTTGGTTTGTTTTTAGCCTAGTTCTCTCTGAAGCTATCATAACAATAAAATCTTTGTGGGTTAATGTTTCTTGGGAGCTTATTTAAAAATGACTTAAGAATAAATAAGGAAAAAAGATTATATATTATATAGTTTCATAATGCACACAGCCTGCAGTTTAACTCTATTAAATGTACCGTTTTCTTTCCTGCTAGATATATTAAAATTTTCTTCCTTAGCCTCATCTTTTTTATGCCCCTAACTTTGAGTTGAGTTCTACTTTCATAAGGTAGATATTTAAGTGAGAAAAATATAACTATGCTATTCACCAATATAAAATATATAAAGTTTCCCTTTGTCTCTGCAGTTATCTGATTGCTTTAGAAGAGTGCTCTCAACCTTCCTAATGCTGTGACCCTTTAATACAGTTCCTCATGTTGTGATGACCCCAAAGCACACAATTATTTTTGTTGCAACTTGATAACTATAATTTTGGTACTGTGACAAATGATAGTATAAATATATGATATGCAATATATCTGATATATATATATAATCCCCAAAGTGTCTCAACCCACAGATTAAGAATTGATGCTGTAGAACATAAGCCATGCAAAGTAGATTAATTTTATAGGAGAAAGATTCTAAGATAAAGAGAAAATGTCTAAAGTCACCACCCAATACAATTGGAAAAGAATGGTTATCTGAAACGGACTTCTGGTCTTTGTTCGGCCAAGCCCTCTAGATACATTTGCGGTTTGCCTAAAACACTTCGAAAATTTTGATAGATCATCTCAGTGTTTGAATTTGATAATTTAATATTGGAAAGGCTTGGTTGCCCTGTTATTGATGTTTAAATCAAATTACAATTTTAAGTCTAGATATTATTAGTATTTAACTTTTATTTTACTTGTCCTACCTTTATTTTTCTTGTCTGTCATATTAACACCAAAATCTCTATTTTTTTTTCCTGTTACAAAGCACCAGTCACTATAGATAGTTCAAAACACTCCTAATTCACTCTCAGGCCAAAAAAAAATGGCTTTAACTAAGCTAAGCTATCTTGTATTATACACTCTCCCTGACATACATACTCACCAACCATACACATCACACACATCACACAACACACACATCTACCCACCACACACATGCATAAACATACTATGTAATTATATATATGACATATATACATATATAATGGCTACACACATATAGACACACATAATTAATAAGTTAGTTTGCTTCAAATATGCAATAAGATAAAATAAAAAATCCTTAAATATTTTGTGGTACTTAATTTACCCTCAGTGAGGACAAAATATCATCATCCCTGTGAAATATATTTAATGTTCTTAAGTGATTTTACTTTTGCAAGTTAAAACTGAAAAACACATTACCATACAATCTCTATTTCACCATAGAATAAACCATACCTCCTCCAGGAATCTTCCAAACTGTGTGAAATTCACATAGTCTCAGAGACAATTTGAGTAGAAAAGAGGCTTATAACTTTAAAACCTTAAGACTAATAAAAAAATCAAATGAGTCCTAAAATAAGATTTAACTCTGAATGTTTCTGCCACCAAGGATCATACTATTCTCCTTGTGGATTTAAATAATATTATGGCCATAGCACCAGTCATGACAGATATAAATGTATGTCCTGGGATCCTGACAATACTAAATGCTTACACAGGATATCAAGGAGTAAAAAAGTTAGATATTACCCCTAAAATTCCTGCCAAGGTAAATGTTACCACTCATCCATATTTGTCCTGATAAGTAACGTTTACCCTTCTAACAAGAACAGGATGATTGTCACTTTTATGGAACAAATCAAATACCTGTAATAAATCATGTTCTTTAGAAATTACATAATGATGTAGACAGAAAATAATTGTGAGATCAAATGTTTTTTGATAAACTATGTGTTAATTAGTTGTATGATTGTGTGAGGAACTTAATATCAAGCTTCATAAACATAACTAGTTTTAACACAAACTCTCTGCATAGAATTATCTACATTATCCATATAAAGACACTTTTTTTTAAGGAATGACCACTAACTTGCCTTATTTTTATACAAATAAATGATAGCTTAATAAAGACTTTGTTTTCCATAAAAGCACAAGGGCCTGATCTTGATACTTAAGTCCCACATAAAAAAATAAATAAACAAAAATCAAACAAGTACCCAGTGACACATGCTTGCACCCCAGCACTGGTGAGATGAATCCCTATTTCCCCCTAGCCCACCATGGGCAAACTTCAGATTTTGAAATAGACTGTGTACCAAAGACCCAAGTTAATGACCCCTGACACACAGCATTGGCAGTTGTCATTTGACCTCACACCTGCACCCACATGTACCCACACCTACTCGCCATTGTACAGAGACATAAAAAAATAAGTAAATAAATAATGTATTTTATTTACCTTTCTGTGCTCCAGGGAAATAAGTTATAGAAAAGAAATGTTCACCCCCTACCAGGTAAGAAAGCACACAGTTACGCTTGAGAGTGAATTCACAGAGGGGATGTGCATAGAGGAGAATGTTCTAGGACATTGATTTTCCTTGAAACCTAACTAAGCAAAATTTCCCTTTTTATCATATTTGCTGTACTCATATAATTAAAAAATAATAGATCACAGTGCTTCTCTTCTGTGTTGGGAGAATATATGTCTTACTTTGCGATATTTCTTTAGACTCAGTCGGCCACCTGTGACTGGTATTTCACAGTCCTCTAAACATAGTCAGGCTCTTCCTCTTTTTGTTGCTAAAAATAAGAAAGCAAGTGATAACACAAGTGACATCATGGAATATAAAGTTTATCTACTGAAGTCAGAGGAGACGTCACCGATGTAAAATCATTCCTGAAGACTTTGTACCCTAACCTTGATAAGTCATGGTTACCACATGATAGACAAACTAAGAGTGGCAGATGCCCTTCTCACCTCTTCAGTATCTTCTGCCATTCTAAGTGGGCTGCACCAGGGGAATAAGAGGAAAAGAGAAAGTATGAGGAAATGGATGCAATTGGACACAATGTCAAACTAACTCCATGAATCTGTAACCCAGATACTAGTCATTAATATCTTATATCAAAGTAATTTTGAATTAGTATTTAAAAGTTCCTTTGCATGATTCTTTTTCCAAATTAATCTCAAAGTTTGCTTCAAATATAATTTATCTTAGCAAAATGGATATGTATTATGGATTTTAATAAATGCTTTTTCTTGATCTTATCTATTTGCAGTAGCATCAGTGATTGAGCTATTCCTGTTTGCTCTTCATTTTTACACAGAGTTTAGCTTTAATGAGTCAAATAACTTCTGCTATATGCATAGCTCAACTTGAATGCCTCTCACTAGTCTCCAAATATGGAACGCTGTGATTTACTTAGTCTTGCATTGCTAAATTTCCTGAGTTGCTACTAAATGTACAGAATGATGTCAGATCAAACCATCTTTCCAAACTCTTCCTGAAATAGTTGAAAATACACTTCATCCTTAAGAGATATTTCTGCTTAGTCTCACAGCTTTTGATTCAGATTTTTCACTGTCAGTCAAGTTAGAACAGATACCTGAGAGGCAGACATCAAGAGCATTTGTTCCATACCTCAAGTAATCATCAACATTCCTAATTAATGATGGAATTTCCACAAAAATATATATTGCTGTGACAGTCACTCTGTGCAATATATTCTTTGCTGTCAATTGCAGGTGTGGGTGTCAATAAAGAATTCCAATGTGAAGGGCCTTCCAAGATGAATAAACCTTGGTGCCATATCATCAACCACCTCATCAATAAGAGAGTTTGCTGACTGCACGTGAGAAAATGTCTTCTAGACACAAACAGTGATTTTCCACATTTATTGTTTTATTTAGGCAAATGGAAAAATTATGTTAGGACACAATATTCATAATAAGGATGTATAAAGCAAGCAAATAGTTTAGATCTTCAGTTGAAATTTTCATTTTAGAACTGGAAAATTATTGAGTCTTGGCATTGCAAAGGTGAATCTACATTGAGCCTATATGGACAAAATCAGTATTCCTAGTATCATGTTTCAAAGAACATGGAAGAAATCAATCTCAATGTTGAGGTCACCACATGGAAAATATTTAGTTTTTTAAAGTTAATAGGCTGGAGGTAAAGGTTTAGTCATTGTGCTATTTGTGCAATGAGACACCATGACCAAGGGATGTTATGAAAGAAAGCATTTAGTTGGAGACTTGCTTACAGTTTCAGAGGATTAGTACATGATCATCATGGTGGAGATTCTAGTGACAGGCAGGCATGCATGGTGCTAGACTAGAAACTGAGAGCTCACATCTGAACTGCAAGTGGCAGAGACAGACAGACAGACAGACACAGAAGGGGAAAAGAGACCACCCCTATTGATACACTTCCTCCAATAAGGTTACACATCGTTATTCTTCTCTAACAGTCCATCAGCTGGAAACCAAATATTCAAATATATTAACCTATGGAGCCATTCTTATTCAAACTACCACAATTTATTTTTTACAAAAATTATTATTTAACACTTATAAGAGAGACATATTTCAATTTTATATTTTTTTTAAAAAAAGAAGAAATTAAAACTGGCTTGAGTGGGTTATTTACTTTCTTCCCAGTATGAGCTGTGATTTCAACATGGAGTTTCTTATTCCTATTGTAATCACAAGTGATACTGAGACCTATCTCTCTACTGCCTTCATCAAAATATGTACTCACTCATTAGTGGACTTTAAGCAAAAACCTTCTTATTTCATTGAAAGATGATGGGAGAATAAAGTGATTTAAAACACACACACACACACACACACACACACACACACACACACACACACAAATCTTGTGGCTTGACTGTAGAAGAGTTGCTTAGCAGAAATTTGTAGTGGCCATAGTGCATCCGTGGGCATTAGCTGTGATCTACTGTGCTTTCTTCTGTAACTAAGTCTAACCTGGTTTTGGGAGCTTTAAATTTTATTTTTTATGTTTCATATATTTTAGAGAAAAGAGAAGTTTTATTACTGTATCTATGCTTTCTTTTTTTTTTAGCTATCCTGTATGTTTTGCTTTTTTATGTAAAGTTTGATATTGATTCGAAAAACAATGAAAAACAAAAAGAAATGAAAGAAAGTGAAAGACTTAATGGCAAAATATGTCACCATTTAAATCTATCTGACCCAGGGAATATGTTAATTTAATATTATCTATATCCTTTTTGATTTGTTTTGAGACACAGTCTTATTACATAGCCCTGGCCTCTGTATCAAAAGTGCTGGGATGACAGGTGAGCATTGACTTGCCTGACTTAGTGTTTGATTTGGGCACAGGTTCCCAGGTTGCTACATTATTCTATGAAATGGTTATATTCCAGGAAGGATTGTTTATTCCTTCTCTTTCTTTGCCTCTATCTTTCTTTTCCTAGTAAAGTGTGTGTGTGTGTGTGTGTGTGTGTGTGTGTGTGTGTGTGTGTGTGTGTGTAGGTTAGAGTACTTTTTTGTAAAAGCTGAAGATATGTTTAGAGTTTTAAAACTGCTAATAAAATAAATGAGTGATGTTTGGGAAAATACAATAGACTATTCATATTTATTCTTAAGAAAATAAAGCTAATGCTTATATTTCATTCAGCTAAAGTAAAAATTGAAGGTCATACAGACTGACAGCAAAATAATCAGCTAGAAATTTTTCTTAAAAAAAGAAAAGGTTAGAGTACTTTAGTCACTAGATAAATAATTTGATGAAATTCAAGTTCAAACCTATCCCACTAAAATAAGAAGTAATATGATATTTTCAAGGCCAGCTTGGACTATGATGAAATAGAATCCATATTTGAGGCTTTCTATAAACACTGAGTCTCTTGCAAAATTTATAACAAGTGAACAAAATAAAGAGAAATGAATATTGCATTGGATAGCTAATCTGTTCAGTAAGTGTAGAATATCTTATAGTATTGTACTACAATTTAATGTTATTAATATATGTGAGTTAAAAATAGTAAAGTGTTAATTTTTATGATTTTGACTCTGACTTTCTATAAATCAAAGTCTCTGTGGCAAGGAATATAGTGAACCAGATTGCTTCAGAGCACTGACTTGCCTCAGGGACTGAACTCAGTAATGTTGGCTCAGCCAAGCAGCACAAATCTGGTCTGCAGCACTCCAAATGAAAAGCGGCCTCTGAGCATATGACAAGAGTTTGTGATAATGGCCTCATGTAGCTAAAAATTCTCATTGTAGAGCATTTTGAATTCTGCAGTGACAGGATCGAGAAATTATGAAAACCATGAGCCCATGAGTTGTCTTAAAAATCACTTATAAACATTTCTGGTCAATTTTGAGGCATAATATAAGTTGTATTCATATTTAAAAAGTTCCGAATATAATCCCCAAAGTAGAGAATACTGAGTTTAGTATTTTCAGGCCACTTGAATTTAGTGGGCCGGTATGTATGAAGCAGTGAAATAGTAGTGGCAGGTCCATATGGCATATTGGGAAGCATCATTTGTTTCTGTATCAGTTGATTAGAAACAGAAACTTAGTTGTGAGGTGAACAGAGTTGACTCTGATATTATTTATTATAGCTGCTAGTTGTCATTCAGTCTTTAAATCTGTGCCATTATGCAAAAAGTATGCTGTTCTATGGAACATCCAATGTACTGTAAATAGATTGCTATACCTTAAAAAGTACAAACCTGGCCTGTGTGTGAATGAGTGGAGTGTAAGTCAAAAAATCATACTAACAGTTTATAAACAGCTATAGCTGTTCAAATTCAAGAAAATCAAGCACATAAATATAATAAGATAAAGACAAACTTGCTGTTTTAGAGATAAAAATGTTGAGATAGCAAGAGACTAAAGACCTTACTCAAAATCACAAGATTCTTGTTGCCATATACTTTCCGTCTAATCTTATAGCTCTGTTAAATCCAACGTGTGTTGGGAATGTGCTATTCAGGTCTTCATCTTGCTATGAGTTTCAGCTTCACTGGGTTCAGTGGTTGTTCCAGAAGCCTTATTCAGGTCCTTGCCAACTAAGTCTATGCAGCTGATGTAGATGTTCTTTTCCAAGAGTTACTAAATAGCAGCTTGTCAAGCTAGCAACTTTCCAAGCCGCTGTCCCCTAGCACTGACCTGCAAAAGCCGTAGTCCCATCCTGAGCAGATCTCTGGAAGAACAATCTGTAGAGTGTCAGTGTTCAGCTAACATCTGATGTGGTGGAATGTTCTCTGTATGCTGTAAATAAAGGAGCTCTTTTGGCCTATGTGGAGCGCCATAGAAGTGGGTAGAGAATCAGAGGACAAACAGGTAGAAGGAGGGTGGAGTTAGTTAGTCTCCATCTGACCCCCGAGAAGAAGAGACATGTAAGAAATACAGGTGAGCCACGGGCTGGGACACGTGGCAGGTAGATTAGTAGATGCTAAGAAATGGGTTGAATTAAGATGAAAGAGCTAGCTAGTAATGTGCATGAGACATGGGCCAAACAGTATGAAGATAATATAAGTGTCTGATTCATTTCTTTGGGGGACAAAAACCGCTGCGGGCCAGGTCCGAACCTCCAGCCCAAATGGGCTGGGAAACCTCATACAACAATCTGAGGAGTCTGAATGGAAGTGTCTCTGATAAATAATTAGAAGGCATTAATCATTTTACATTCTTTCAAGGATATCTATCTACAAGAGATGAGAGGCTTTTCTTAGATTTGTGGCAAAGACAGATTGGTACCAATGAGTTGGGCTTCCAGTGGAGAGAAAGCCAAGGTTAGCAAAATGATGTTTTAACATTTGATGTTCTCCTGTGTGGGACCTAACATTTTTATGAGGTCATGAGTATGTACTTGGTGGATTTTCTCAAGCACATGTTAAACACAAGTATCCCTGAATCCCAAAGACAGAACGCCAGCACTTCCAAGGAATAGCCTTGCTGCCAATATCTATCTTGCTCTACTTCTATAAAGAAATATCTCTTAAATAATGAGAACATCTACATACACAGATTAAGGTCCCTGGCCAGAAGCCTTCTGTGTATGAAGCACATTGATGAGAATGTTATGAAAGATCACTTAATCCACAGCAAGCCTGAGTTGTGTACTTAATGATCCCTCCTTGAATACTTGGGAAACTGATGCAGCCACAGCTTGTAAATTATGTCTGACCATTGTTTGTTTGTTCTGATGGCTTTCCCTAGGAAATTTACATAAACTCAGAGGTGACTCTAATGAGTCTATTTTATCACTTTATGATTAAAATAGCAATAATTGCAGGGGCATGCATTACATATAAATTTATTTTGTTGCCAACTTATCCTCCAAACGCTTTTAATATTTCCACCATTGACAGAATAGATAATTCATTCAGGAATTTCTAAAATGGCATTCTAAGAGAAATGGGTTTTTCTTTTTTTTTTTTAGTTAAATTTTCTTTCTTCTTCTTCTTCTTCTTCTTATTATTATTATTATTATTATTATTATTAACTAAGAAGTCACACTTTCTATCCTGTATATACTTATTCAAGGTCCTTTCCCCATCCTAACACATCAGGTCATTCTCTCTTCTCCTCATCTCCCCCCAAGCCCCAGGCAGGCGGTAGGTGGTCCCAAGGTCCCACTGTCCCAATATTGCTTAGTTCAGTCTCCACTCCTGGCAGATCCAGATTTCTCCCTGCAACCTCAAGACTGAGTCAGGTGTTGCTCTAGGGGGAGTGGGATCCAAGGAGTCTGGTTTCTCTTCAGATCGTATAAATCTTTTGCCTTTTACTAAAGATTTCCATGGTGAGAAATGGGTTTTTCATTCTTCTCAGAAAGCTTGCTCCTTTAAAATGTTACAAATATACTTGTTTTATAAGGTATTTGTTATCTTTGTCTGTTAAAATAGAATTATTGTGACTTCAAGGCAATAGTACCATTCCAAATTTCCAAATGCTAATGTTTTTTTTTTTTATTTTAATAGCATGTGCTCAACCTCATCATTTTCTCCATTCCCTTTCAACATTCTTCTTACTTGCAGGACAAAGCAAGTAATATCTTCATTGTCTACTAGGTTTCTCTCTGTTTATATTCTCTTGTGTAAATCTTCTATTCATGCCTATTCAATTTCCTCATTTCATTTCAACTGTTAGTATTCTCTACTTCTCCATCAGGCCTTGCTTTATCTCCAGTCTATTATCAGAAAATGCATCTCCTCTGATATCTTTACCAACAAAGCCTGATAAAAACTCTGTCAAAAGATTACTCTATATAATCTCTGCTTATACTCCATCTCTACAGCTCGAGGGTCCTCAACCTATGCAGTGAGTAGAAAAATCCAATCTGCCATCTAGAACTGTACCTTTTTATCTTGTGGAGGATTGCAAAGTTGAATTTAAAAGCTTAAATTTAATTTTGCTTGTATTCTTCTTTGCTCTGATCTCCCAGATCCAATCATTGAGCACTGTCTTCCCAGTGAGAGAAAAGTAATACATTAAAAAGAATGTACTAAGAAAACATTATTTACTATTTAAAACAGTTGCCAAAAGACATTCTAGGCCTCCTCAAAATGTATTGATTATTTTTTGTCTATACAGACAAAAACAAAAAACAAAAAACAAAAAAACATTTTTTTTTGTCCGTATCAGCTTAGAGTGAATCCAAATCAATTATAAAGTCTCATACAAAGAGTTTATAATCACTGGACAACTGAAATGATCAGGCACAGACTTAGTGATTCTAACTATTCTTGGATTCATCAATGTTTTAACCATAATGTCTGGTTTACCTTGGACTCCAATGATGAGAAACTGTACTAGTTGGCAATGAGAAAAGTAAGTGTAGCCATGTGCTTGAGTGATGTGACATCATGAGACAGAACACTGAATATCCCACCTCTGTTCTATATGCTGGATTACAGTTCAGCAGACTTCTGAAACCACAAGTTGCTATAACTATATCCTAAGTTGTTAGTAGTTACAATCAATTCCAAGTAATTAGAAGAAATGGAAACATTTTTACAGCCTAAGGTTGAACCATTTTTATATGCTTTGATCACTATTTTATTATGCACAGATGCAGAGATTACAGAATTTCTTGACTACCTACACCACATTGTAGTTGATCAATTGTTTACTAATTTTATTATGATATTTTTATAGCCTTGGCATTACTATTTCAACTATAACAAATAGTTTGACTTAGTAGAAGATAAAGTCATATCAAGTTATTTTACATGAAATATTTTACTAGTGGAAATTGTAGTTTGATCAGCAAACAAAATTCTCCATCATAAAAGCAGCATTTTAATTATCAAATTAATATGACTTCTAGTTATCAACTGACAATTTTAAGAAAACATTACTCTTTTCTTCACAATGTCTTTTCACCTAATATGGCAATTTTCTGCTCCTAACTTCCTAGACTAAAAATTTAGTGATATATTCTCACCTCTCAACTAAAGTTAAAATTTGCCCATAAGTAAGAAGGTGTTAATGTGAGAGCAATGTGAACCTAAAGAGGCAAGTTCTCTGTACACTGCTGTCTCTACAGTGTATGGTAGAGTGATACTGAAGTGAGATAATACTTATATACAATGCCCATGTCTCAGAGGGACACTCTTTGCACAAAACACTGTGCATTGTTGGTCTGGGACTAAGACTGTAGCCATGATTTTTCTCTGTCTCCTTAATGTCTCCTCTTCCATTACCCTCTTAATAATGTATACTTTTTTCTCTATCTACACTCCATTGGTGATTTCACCTAGTCGCATGTGTAGAAAAGACACAGTTTCTTTTCTTTTTTTTTAAATTTTAAGATGATTATATTCATATGCAGCCATAAGAAACAGTACAGAGAGTGCTATTGTATCCTTTACCCAGTTTGGCCCACTACTTCTTGAAAAGCTATGTAACAAGGTCACAAACAGGATATTGTCCTTGATACAGTCATGTCAGACTAGTCTGTCCCAGCAAGGATCTTTGTGTTGTCTATTGCCCAGAAAAGACACAGTTTCTACACAGACGATATTCCAGAATAGATCATGACCCTGAAGCCAACACTGTCCCATGATTTTTTTTAAATATAGCTTTGTTCTTGGATGTTTACTATTTCAAAAGCAGCATGTCAGAATTGACTTTTTAACTTTCCATCCTTGTGTAGTCTTTCCTGCCTCCGTGGTCTCCCCTTTGTTAGAAGACACAGCTGTTAACTTTTCCCTCTGCATTCTCTATCTATTTTTTTAATCTATTTATTTGCTTTCAACTTTTCCCTTTCAGCCCTGTTGTGACTTTCTAGTTTACTCTGCATGTCATTTACTTGTTATGTTGATAGGAAGTGAGTCTCATGAAGATCTGTGCTTAATGTTCCTGGTTGTCAGCATTCAAACTTGAATTACTTCAAGATGTAGTTTCTATAAATATGGGACATGTATGCATTGAGAGACTTGCATTTGCTATAAACTTCAGTATATATCTAGAATACACACTGCCCTTAAAGGAATAAAAAATAAAAACTATTTTATCTAAAAACTCTCTCTATATAAAATAGTTTATATTTTTCTTTCTTAATTCTCATTGAAGTTTAAACAAGTCATGAGAATACTATATGTTGAATGAAAATAAAATAGAACTATGATTTGACATTTTAAAAAGAAAAGAATGTCCAATATCTTTAAAAAACTGTAACATTCAGCAATAAGTAGGTAAACATTGTATTAATCAAGGGGAAATGCCACATTGTCAGATAAACCTATAATGTCTATTTTAATTTCCTATCTTTATGATCAATATTTTTCTTCATTTTACAGTAACATTAAACTTACATTTTATAAGAAAAAGAATAAGATGTCATTTAAAATTTTATGTTTATGTTCATCCTTAAGATGCTTTGTTTTGTCTACCCATAAAATGCATATATTAAATAGTTATTGAGACTCAATTCACATTTCATAAGATTCATCTAACATGCAGACTGCAGTGAGTTCTATTGAACCAGAAAGTTGCATAATCGCTGCCACAATCTGAGAGCATTTTCATCATTCTGAAAAAAAATTATCTCATTTATTGTCATTTGTCATCTAGTTGTAACAAGTCACTAATGTATTTCCTATCTATATAAATTTTCACATTGTGGAATTTTCATTAAAATGAAATTTTACATGATAATCTTTTATGGTTGAATTCTATCAACTGTTCTAAGTGCTTTTTCACAGTATTCCAAGTATCTGAATAATATCCTTTTTATTACTGATTTATATTGCATTAAAAAGATACATATATACACATATATTGAAACTGCTTTTTTCCTTTAATAATTAATGCACATATTTGTGATTCCCACTTTTGGACTCTTTAAAAAATATCTATTAGAATTAACATTCAAGTTTGTCTGTGGCCATGTTATATCTCTTGAGAATTTCATAAAACAGTACTGCTGGGCCACATATTTACTTCAAAGAAGAGTTTAAGGAAGTATGAAACTAGTTTTAAAACTTAGACACATTTCTTTAAAGATTTAAAGATTCAAGTGAAGCAAAAAAGGGGTTAAGTATCAATTAAGATTCATACAAACAAATGTAAGAGCATCCAGTCACCTTCCATGCCCAGTGATGATGCATTTTACATCTTAGGAACTCCCAATAGAGCCACAGCACCATGACATCTGGCCAAGCAAAAGGGCATCCAGTCACTTCCCATGCCTACTGAGCATGCACTCTACATCTACTGGATACACTCAGTAGAGCTATAGTGCCATGACATATGTGTGGCCACCAACCTCAGTAGTCCTCTCCTGTGTAAAATAACAAACACTTCCTAAGTTATCTTGAAAAGAACATTAAATATGAATATATCTTATATGCAGTATTTCTCTAGCACATAGAGAAATTATTACACTTCTTACTCAGGGATAAAACACAAAGATGCCTGTGCCTTTATTTAAAAAGAACAAAAATCCTAAAAGCTCTTAAAAAGTCGGGGGGATAGCATCATGTCTTTGTGTTACAGTGCATGGATTCAACATGTATCTTAAAACTGGATAAATCTAAAGTAATATTATATATTGTCCATAAAAGTACAAAAAAATATTTTTTTTAATTTCTGGAATACTCTCAGGGGTTTTCTCTGAGTTACCAACAGAAAAGAAATAGAAGAGAAATGGAAAAGAAAAGACCTTTTGTTGCATGTATAGATTTTTCTTAAAATAATTTAAAAAGCATAGCAAAATAATAGCATTTAATCAATTGCATATGAATACATTTATTTTTTCATAATAGTATACATTGAAATACCTGCTTAACTAAAAACCAAATAATTGTGATTATTTGAAACTCACTTGACATAGATAAAAGAATATCCAAGTAGTGGCAAGTTGAAGCTACCATTTTTAATTAAAATGGTAAAAAGAACTTTATGTGGTTTACTTTTATTTATTAAATTATTTTTACAATGTAATATTATGCTATACAAATAAAGTAAAGCATGTCCAAGCTGCAAACCACAACCACTGAACAGCTTGGGATCTGAAACACCTTGGACTGACACCTTGGATCCCACTCCCTCTAGAGGAACACCTGACTTAGTCTTGATGTTGGGGGGATGAAACTTGATCTGCCAGGAGTGAAGGCTAAATTGAGCAATATTGGGACCTTGAGACCCCCTGCCTATGCTGGGGATAAGATGGGGAGATGTGCAGTAAAAAGAGTGACTGGAGGGTGTGGGAAGGGGAAGGGACCTTGAATAAGTATATACATGGATAGTAAATGTGACTTTATTCATAATAAAAAATTTGAAAGAAATAGTATGCTATACTAAGTTATGTTTCAATCATTGTGATAAAACACTATGGGGAACTTGTAGAAGGAAGGGTTTATCAGGCTGGTATTTACTAATGGATATGAATTCACTACCATAGAGGTGGGGAGACAGGGAGAAGGGAAGCATGGGGGCTGAAGCAGCATGCTGAGAGCTCACATCTTCATCCACAAGCATGAAGAGTAAACAGCAAACTGGGAGTAAAGTGAGGCCATAGGCTTTAAATGTTCAGCCTCAGTGACATACCTCCTCCAGCAAAGCCGCACCCCTTCAGTTGCCTAAAACAGAAAGACCAAGAAGGGAACAAGTGTATAAATGTTAGGAATTATGGAAGGTGTTTCTCAGTTAAACTACTATATATACATAATATTGACCTGTATATAAAACCATCACAATGGAAATATGTTGATGCATATATAATTAGCTGTTATTGGGGTTTTTTTCAGTATTATCACTGTCTCCAGTTAGGACCCACTTGCTGGAGTTTCACAGTTTTACATCAGTCAGGGTGCTAGCTCATGCCATAAGGCTATGGGGGGACATTTCAGTTTCAATTCATAGCAATATACAAGTAAAGTGATTTTTTTCTGCATGTACTGATAAATAAAATTTGAAAGAGGTATTTCTGTACTCGTCTGGCTGTTAACACATGGGGATACACATAATCCTAGTACCTTGCTGGTTTTATGTGTCTATTTGTTCTCTTGATACCCTCTTTGAACAAATGGTTTGTTATTCTTATGAATTAGATTTATTAATAAAATATTATCTCTTCTTTGTTTTTTTTTTCTCTAAAGATATTCAGTCAGCAAAACTGGACGATAGAGAGATTAAGAAAGGAAAAACAAACAAAACATCTAGTTCATTTTACAAAAGAAAAGACAGACACTTGAGACAATTAATGTGACCCTTGTAAACACTGACATTTGTAGACCAACACTTAAAGTGCTAGCCTGCCTCTAAAAATATTTTGAATATCTTTTTTGAACAAAAAGCTTATACATTCTTGTTCAGATACAGAAGAAGACATCTATGGAAGTGTGTGAAAGACCTAGAATTCTAAGTCTTAGATTCTACATTCTTCATTTATTTGTAAAGCAACCTAAATGTTCCATTTCTTATACTTAGATAAATGAAATACAATGAAGTAAGTTTTATCAGTTCTTTACATGTCATATATGTGTATTAGAAAGATTGAAATAACAAAAGAATTAAAAAAGAAACTCTAGAGGGAACTCTCACACAGGAGTGAGTAGTTTCATGAAAGCTCACCAACACATCCCTTTAGATAATCAGACAATGTTGTATAATAGTGTGAAGTTCATCTATCAATCCTTCCAGAAAACGTCTTTCCTCTCTCAATAGCAGAGGAAAATGGTTTTGATCCAAAGGAAAAGGAGTATATTTATCTGCCCCTGACTTGTCAGTTCTGCTTTGTTCCTTTGGAAAGGCAAGGATGCCTTTAAAAAAGGCTTCAAAGATCGAACAAATGTGTTTTGTATCTCATATCAAACCTATCAAGTGTTTACAATTGTTTTCAGTTCTAACAGAGGGCTGTGCTTTAAATATTTCTATGAATAACATTGAGAAACTATTCACTTGGGTGGCAACACTTACATTTGTATATTATCTAGTACCATGCACTTCACTTTTAATTAAATGTGCATTAACCTAAAACAATCCTGAGTTTGAAAGTATAGTAGGATCCAATAATATTGCATAACTGACAGTAAATCATCAGGAGCGGAAGAGATGGTTTAGTTCCCTTATTTCTTAGACTATATAAGTGAACCTTTCCTCCACAAAGCTACAGATGTTTTCAATTAGCAAAACTGACCTTGTGGAGCCCATTTTTTAACTAGGGAAATAGAATCTACCTGGTTTTCCTTAATGCTTTACATATTACTTACTTCTTAAAATGTGTTCATAGCACTATGAATGTTAAAACATTCATTCATGCAACCATATTTTTATCATAATCTATTTTTCCATGCTTTTATCATATTTGTTCAACACATTAACATCCGTGCAGTCCTGATGGAATTTTGGCTGAACGCCCAGGAACAAGTTTCAAATTCAAAAGAATATCAGAGAATTAATTCTTCTGATGTTCCAGAAGCATCTTTAGTGGTGAATAAAAGTTCTTTAGTGTCATGCAAAGGTAAACAATAAAAACAACAAAATTATTCTATTAACTATATTAGATTTATAATGATAAGACATATTTCACATTTTAGAAACCTTTGCAATTGATTAATAAAAACTTTCCGTCATTTGCCCCCTGGTAATTGGCAATGTATAGAAAAAACACTTGTTCTCCTGCCTCAGGCTACTTAATCTAGAGATAGAGGAAGGTTGACAATATGGAGTGGTACCTGATCATTCTTTTTCTTCTATTTCAGAATCTTTCTTGACAACTGTGGGGTTTTTTCGGTCCATAATAGCAGACTAAATAGTCAGAATTAAATAAACTCATTCCAGTAATTTTCTGTGCTAGCCCATATACACATTTTTTCTTAATTAAAAGACTATAGATTAAAATCACCTAGTATTTAGTCATGTAATGACAGTACATTAGTGATTTATTTTCTCTGAAATATTTTCAGTCTGGCAATCAATAAGTAGGTCCTAATGCCAGACATACAATGGTGATGATAGCTCATGTAATAACATATCCAATCACAAGTAGTATGAGTATGAAGCTTCTATTATGTTAGTCTCAAAAGTTGAATTTTAAAACTGTAGATAATTTTTAAGGTGAAGTTCTGTTGCCCTTTATTGGCCCTGTTAGTTCTCTTGGGGGCAGGGGACAGGAAGGCAGGGAATCTAGGGCTCAGATGCTGGCTGGTTAGCATGGGTGAAGCTGAGTGTGGCAGGGGCAAGGGGCCTTTCAGCCAGTGAAGGCTGGGAGATATGAACGTAGCTGCAGGAGGCAAAAGTACAGGATCAGTCAGTGGGACCACTGCACAATCAGTGAGGCAGATCAGCCCATGCAGATGGATGGGGGGGGGTAGCTGCCAGTAATGGGAGATGGGCAAAAGAGGAAGCAAGCACTGTGAACAGCCTTAGGGGTTACTGAGTTCTCCATCCCTATCTGCCTTCCTCTGACTCATCAACTTCCTCATCATCTGACATGGGAGGAAGCAGGTCATGGGTAGTGGGGAGGCAATGGAGAGGATAGCCTTGCATTGCTTCCGGCAGTATTATGGGCTCCAATTACTTCCTCCAGTGAGGAAGACTTTAAGCTGCTGATTATAGCCAGAAGAATACAGGTAAATGAGAGCTGGAGAGCTACTTTTGAAGCTACCTCTCTTTTCCTTGCTAGAAACAGCACTTTTATTTATATACTTGGTTTTTATATATTTTGATGGGATATTTCTGATGCCAATGTTTCTGCCTCACCACAGAGCTTTTTTAGAGCTAATAAGAAAGAACTTGGGCACTTCCTATATGGGCCTCCTTACCATGAGAGGGAATATCACCCATTGCCACACTCTGAGATAAACAACAAGCAAAGTAAAAGTGTGTGTTGGACAAATGTTTTGTCCTTAGTGGGGGATTTGTGTGGATCAGATTGTTTCTCCCACAACCATAGATACACTTGGTACCTTGGTTGTGGGGTCGACTATCAGGAGTTAGACTCTGGTTCCATTTTCTGAGTGGTTAGGTTTTATGTGGAAATGTTGAAAAGACCTGGGAAAGTGTTTTTATATGCCTTCCTAACAACTTAGACAGGCATACACACATGGTGGACAGGAAAGAGAGGGGTCTTACAAGAAGGCCAAAGAATACATAACACAAAGGGGCCAATTCACTGCAATACACCAAGGGGGCGTGACGTCACACTGAGTGGAGAAAAGGGCTAGCAAGACTGGTGACCAGAATGAAAGATGTGCTCCCTCACATCTTATACAGTTAAAAATAACATCGCAAACAATAACTGCAGCAATAAAGAAGAGAACATTAAACCAGGTATGCTTTATGGCCATGCCAAAAGCCCCTCATTTGGTGCCAAATGTTGCAATTTCTAGGCCCTGCTAGTTTGTTCCCCTTCTGGGTGAGAAGGCACAGAATTAACAGCTCAAACTCTGGAAGCTAGTTGAAAGAAGTAAGCTTAGTTTATTAAAGAAAGGACAAGCCATATGTACCCTCCACTCAGCCAGAGGGAAGGGCTGTGTTTTGCTGGCATCTGCTGCTGTGGTCTGGTCATCTCTCACTGATCCAGATCATTTTTCCATCAGGATCTCATCTCTTTTGGTAAGGCCCTCAGGAACCACAAGATGGCTTATAAGGAAGTGCCCACTCAAGGAGCCCTCACACCCATGAGAAACTGCCACAAAGTGGTGATTCAATGTACCAGTTATAACCAGTTTGAACTGACTGAGGCCAGGCTGGCCCCTAGGCCTTTAAAAGTCTCTAGGGCCTATACATCTGACAAAAGTACATATGCAAATAAATATGATATTTTTATTGTGCAAAGTAAGAAAATCTGAAGGATGAAAAAGATGTAAGCAGCAGGTATAAGCCTCTGAAAATATCTAACTTATGTTGGCTCCTAATTCGTAAGCTCAGAATCCCTCTTTTCTGATAAATCTCCTGTGACCAGAATAAAACTCTCCTCTATTTCCTTCTTCTTTTCCCTCTTTTTCCCATATACCTCCATTCCTCCTTTTTCCTCCCTTCTCTCTCTTTAAATAAAAATTCCCTAAGTTACTTACTTCACTACTATGATTTGAACAATAGAAAAGGACACCTATGAACACCTGAGTTTTGACAAAGAGGCCAATGATATTATGGAAAAATATAGTATCTTTAACAAATGGTGTTGGTATAACTGGATGGTAGTGTGTAGAAAAATGAAAATAGATCCAAACCTATTACTTTGCACAAAACTCAAATCCAAGAAGATCAAAAACCTCAACATAAACCCAGCTCCACTGAACTTGATAGAAAAGAAAGTGAGAATATCCTCCAACAATCAATAAGTAGGACCTACCTCTTGAAACTGAGAAGCTTGTATAAAGCCAAGCCTACAGAATGGGAAAAGATTTTCACCAACCTTATAAGTGACAGAGGACTGATCTCTAAAATATATAGAGAAATCAAGATACTAGAGCCCAAAATCCTTAATAACCCAATTAAAAAATGGGGCTCAGAACTACAAAGAATTACAAATGACTGAAAAGCACTTGAAAAATTGCTCAAGATCTTCAGCCATCAGAGAATTGCAAATCAAAACAATTTTGAGATACCACCTTACACCTGTCAGATTGGCTAAGATAAAAGACACAGATGACAGCCTATGCTGGAGAGGTTGCAGAGCAAGGGGAACACTCCTCCATTGCTGGTGGGAGTGTAAACTTGATCAGCCACTTTGGAATGCAGTTTGGAGGTTTCTCAGAAAACGGGAAATCACTCTCCCCAAGGATCCAGCAATACCATTATTAGGCATATACCCTAAAGATGCACATTTGTACTCCAAAAGCATTAGCTCAACTATGTTCATAGCAGCTTTACACATAATAGCAAGAACCTGGAAAAACCTAAATGTCCCTCAACTGAAGACTGGATTAACAAACTTTGGTACATCCACACAGTGGAGTACTACTCAGTAGTAAAAAACAAAAACAAAAACAAAAAAAACAAATCATATCCTAAAATTTGCAGGCAAATTGATGGAATTGGAGAATATTCTCCTCAGTGAGGTATCACAAACTCAGAGAGAGATGTAGGAGATATACTCACTCATTAGTGGACTTTAAACATAAACCAAAGGATATTCAAGCTGAAAACCACAACCATTGAAAAGCTTAGGATATGAAGCATCTTGGACTTGCACCTTGGAGCCCATTCCCTCCAGAGGAACACCTGACCCAGTCTTGATATCACAATGAGGAAATCAGAGTTGCCTGGAGTGGGAGCTCTTGCTCTTTCAGGGGAGGAGACGGGGGTATGGGGAGAAGAGAGGCTGAAGACTGACCAGAAGGGGTCAGGAGGGGTTGGGAGAGGGAAGGGAGTTTGAACAATGGGATACATGGATAAAAAATGAGATTTTATTCTATAAAAATAAAAATAAAATAAAGAAAGAAAAATAGAAAAGGAGCTACGCTCAGATATTAAGAATGTATTTTTTCATTATATTTCACACTTTGCTAACTTTAAAATTATCTCAGTCATCAGTTTCAATGCTGTGATTTTTTTATTATAAAATGTCTTTGCCTAGGCAAAATTCAAACTATCACATTTACAATTTAAAAAAGTGCTCAAGGAAATAATGTGAAAGGCAGATTCATCAACCCTAACAAAAGTTATTTTCTATTTCTGTAGAGAAAGCAACCTTTTCCCCTTTCTTTGTTTATATTGTACATCTGTCCAGTATTTTATCTTTTTCTTCCTCATATAAAGTTCTCTGCATCTTTAAATCCTGCTTAAGCATTTCTACCTTTTATTTATGATCCTACATATTTTTTGTTTATATGTTATTTGATGTATGCTAGGTTTGCTTACCACTTGTAGGGAGCTGCGTTGTACCACGCCCTAAAGGTGGCACTGGTTTCCGCCTTCCACCTTTTCTGAAGGTGAGTGCTCTCGGGAGTAAGCAACTCCTTATTGGCTGTAGGCGAGGATGGTGGCTTGCTTCCGGCGCCTGGGGACCTATGGGCAATGTCTATGTGGCTTACCGGGATTGGAAGCCCAGAGGGTATTTAGCCATGAGCAGACTTCCCCCTGGGGTCGTTCGTCATATGTCTGAGAGTGAGAGTGAGTGAGTGAGTGAGAGATAATAAGATAATTAAAGGCCCGAATAAACTGCAAAGGGAAGGATCCGGTGTTGCGTGTTCCTTGCTGGCGAGGTGGCGCGACAAGTGGTGCTGAAACCCGGGAAGATAGGAACTAAACTCGTGACAAGTGGCGCTGAAATCCGGGAAGATAAGAATTAAACTCGCACCAACGAACGACAGGATTCAGAACTCTTCTGCAGTCGGGGGTGGGGGGGTGTGCACCGGTAAGTCCCAGGTAAGTTGGGATCTGCAGTGAGAGCGGGGTAGCTCCGGCCTATAGATAGGACAAGGTGGAGAAGAGGGAGCTCACCAGGGAGTGAGGGTAACCTCTTGGCGCTAGCAGATAGCTCCGACCTGTTGGTAAAGGCGGAGAAGAGGGAATTCACTGACGAGTGGGTGTAACCTCTTGCAACTGTGGACGCACAGTGACCTCACTGACGAGTGGGTATAATCTTTTGCAGCTATGGACGCATGGCAGCCTTGAGCTCAAAGTGAAAGTAGCACAGCAGTTTAGGATTAAAGTGAAAGTTGCCAATTTTGGCTTAAAGTGAAAGTGACAATTATTGCAGACTTGAGCTCAAAAGTGAAAGTAAAAGTAGTAGCAAGGCTGGGGCTGGTTGGTAAAGTCTCAGAAAAGATTTTTTAAAATAAGGAGTAAAGATCATATAAGGATGGGGTCTTCAACCTCATGTCCAATCTTTCTGGCTCTGCAGGAGCTGTTACAAACTAAGGGCCTGGAAATTAAGGAAAGCGTACTAGAGAGATTTGTAAAGGAATGTGACGTTGCAGCTCCATGGTTTGCTGTCACAGGCAGTCTAACGGTGTCCTCCTGGGAGAAGTTAGGGCAAGATTTAGACTTAACCTATGAGCAGGGAATTCTAAAGGCAGGCGTGAGATCCATTTTGATATAGAAACTCCTGAGTCTACAGACTCGGAGGAAGAGCTGCTGTCACTCATAGAACAAATAAAAAGAACAAAAATGAATGAATGAAATGAATGAATGAAATGAATGAATGAAATGAAAAGGGAGATCCAGAGAGAGAAGAATGCTGCAGATTCCCAGCATGTCAAGCCGCTCCTTCGGCTCCCCCTCCCTATGCGGAAGGTGGGAATTGTGGTTTAGAGCGTGCTTTCAGCCCAGGGGCATGGAAGGCAGTCAGAACAGAGTTACGCTTAGCGTATCCAGTGTTCAAGATCCACAAGGAAATCTGATACGAGGAGCCCTTAGATTTCAAAGTGATAAAATCTGTGGCTGAGTCAGTACGGACTTACGGATCATGGCCTCATTCACTGTAGCCTAGGTGGAGGCTTTGAACAGGCACTAAGTGAGAGCAGGTGAGCCTAAGTTGTTTACATTCCAGCCACCTGGAGAATTTCTACCTGAGTGCTCTGCCTTGGGCATATGTTTGAGC
This sequence comes from Sigmodon hispidus, assembly GCA_004025045.1. Lineage (NCBI taxonomy): Eukaryota > Metazoa > Chordata > Mammalia > Rodentia > Cricetidae > Sigmodon > Sigmodon hispidus. The sequence continues at coordinate 42,814 of PVIH01010254.1, forward strand.
CTGAGGCGCTCAGTAATCGGCGTTCGGCATTCTCTCTGCACGAATGACCCAGCAGTCTTGTAAGTCTAGTCAGCATGTCTTTAAATCTCCAGGCCTGGGAGGCCAGTGTACTTTGAATAATCTTTCTGCCAATGCTCCTGAAATTAGTGCAGGACAACTTTCCTGGAGAAGCGATGAGGGTCACTCAGGCAGAATACAACCTTATGTGCTTAACTTACCCATTACACTCTGGGGGAGAGACCTATCAAAAGACATGGGCTTTAAGCTTTGCAATGAATATTCAGTGACATCTCAGGAGATGATAAAAGACATGGGATTTCACCCAAAATTTGGTTTAGGAAAGCACTTACAGGGTAGGAAGGACCCTGTCATGCCTCAATATAGAATGCCAAGGCAAGGATTGGGTTTTTCATAGGAGCCACTGAGGATGGCATTCCCATCACCTGGAAAACTGAGACACCTGTGTGGGTCCCTCAGTGGCCCTTGTCCTTGGAAAAATTGAAAGCAGCCCGAGAATTAGTGCAGGAACAGCTAGCACAGAAGCATATCATACCTTCTGCTTCACCATGGAATACACCTGTATTTGTGATTAAGAAACGATCAGGAAAATAGAGATTGTTGCATGACTTAAGAGCTATAAATAATCAGATGCAACCTATGGGCCCAGTACAACGAGGGCTTCCATTGTTGACGGCCTTGCCTTCACAATGGCATATCACAGCAGTAGAGATTAAAGATTGCTTCTTTTCCATACCTTTATATAAAAAAGATACAGAAAGATTTGCTTTCACACTTCCCTCATGTAATCATGAGGAGCCTGATCAGAGATTTGAATGGGTCGTATTGCCTCAAGGGATAACTAATAGCCCTACTATGTGTCAGCTATACATGGGGCATGCCCTGCAGCCAGTACGTGAAGCGTTTCCTAAGGTGTGCTGTGTCCATTATATGGATGACGTACTGTTAGCGGGGAAACACAGAGGTGAGGTAGAAGAAGCCTATGAGGTGCTGGTGAAAGCACTCCAGTGCCGAGGGCTCTTTATTGCCCCTGAAAAGGTGCAATTGTCTCAGATTGTTGATTATTTGGGAGCAAAGATTGCTCCTCGAGTAGTTCAACCCCAGAAGATAGAGATAAGAAAGGACAATTTAAAGACTTTGAACGATTATCAAAAATTATTAGGGGATATAAATTGGGTTAGGGGATTTTTAAAATTGGCAAATTATGAGTTAAAACCTCTATATGACATTCTTAAAGGTGATCCTGCCCTAGATTCCCCTAGGCATTTTACCAAAGAAGCACATCAAGCACTACAGCTGGTGGAAGATAGATTAAGACAAGCATGTTTGATGCGAGTACAAGAGAATCAGAAGTTGTTGCTATGTATATTGCCCACCTTTAGACAACCCACAGGGGTGCTGTGGCAACAAGGACCTGTGTTATGGATACACCCTAAGATTTCTCCAAATAAGAGCATCGAGCATTATCCCACAGCTGTTGCTGAGTTGGCCCAGAGGGTCTTCAACAGGCTCTACAGTTTTTTGGTCTGTTCCCGGAGAGCATCGTGGTGCCTTTCACTGCAGCGCAAATTTCTGTGCTGTGTGCCACCATTGATGACTGGGCTATAACTCCGATGCTCCTTCCCTGGTGCATTAGACAACCACTATCCACAACACCCATTAATGACTTTCTTTAAGGAGCATCCTGTTGTTTTCCCAAAGGTGACGGCTACAGAACCTATTCCTGGTGTAATTAATGTGTTTACAGATGGCTCTAAGACCGGAGTAGGGGCATACATGTCCCAAGGCCAATCACCGGTCCAATGTCAATTTGCTCCAGGAACCCCTCAAATAACAGAACTGCAAATAGTATTAGAGGTTTTTAAAACCTTTTCTTGTGCATTTAATTTGACTTCTGATTCAGTTTATGTTGTTAATGCCTTGAAAATTCTTGAGGTGGCAGGTCCTATAAAGTCTTTCAGTTCAGTTGCAGGTTTATTCTCTCAGTTACAGGATCTTATTAGGAACCGTTCTAAGAAGTTTTTCCTCCAACACATTAGAGCCCACACTGGCTTGCCTGGGCCTCTGAGCAAAGGCAATGCCCTAGTGGATGCTGCCACACGGCAAGAATGGATATTTACTGCCACACCCATTATGCAAGCCACAGAATTTCATCAGTTATACCATGTTAAGGCCAGAACTTTACGAAGTAAATTTCAGCTTTCTAGGCAAGCGGCTAGGCAAATAGTTTTGGACTGTTCACATTGTGTAGAGTTTCAGCATTCCCTGTCGTTGGGAATTAACCCCCGGGGTTTGCTTCCTCTTAAAGTTTGGCAAATGGATGTGATGCATTTTTCTGAATTCGGCAACCTTAAATATGTGCACGTATCAGTTGACACCTGTTCTGGTATTATCCATGCCACTGCCCTAAATGGAGAGAAAGGGTGTAATGTTATTGCTCACTGCCTTGAGGCATGGGCAGCCTGGGGAAAACCAATGCAGCTTAAGACTGATAATGGCCCAGGATATACTGGACGTCAATTTACAGCCTTTTGTGCACAGATGGGAGTGCAGTTGATCCATGGCCTGCCCTATAACCCCCAAGGGCAAGGCATAGCGGAAAGAGCTCACCACACACTCAAGGAGTGCCTTATTAAACAGAGAGGGGGAATAGGCCATGGCCGTACCCCAAAGGAAAGACTTTCCCTAGCTCTATTCACTTTTAATTTTTTAAATTTGGATGCTCATGGGGCTGCGGCAGCAGACTGGCATGCCAATCCAGGCACTATGCAGAAAGGACTGGTGAAATGGAAAGACATCCTCACAGGCCGCTGGTGTGGCCTGGACCCTGTTTTAACATGGGCGAGAGGGTCTGTTTGCGTTTTCCCCCAGGATAGAAATCATCCAGTTTGGTTACCGGAGCATCTGACCAGGAAGATTCAATTGGAAAAGGTAAATGAGGCCGGGGAGCAAGCAGATGATGCAGAGGCTCCTGTTGCTGGCCCTGATGGTACAGATAAGTGCTTGCCATAATCGCAGCCATTTCATTGGCTGCCATAGGAGCCATGAGCCATGCCGTGCAGACTGCACAGACTTTGAATGCAGTCTTGGCTAATGTGGTACAGGCTCTGAACATACAAAAGAATCTGATTGCCCAGTTAAAAAAGGGCTTGATGGTTATTAGTCAAAGGATCGACCTGGTCCAAGAGTGGATTGATACTCTTTGGCAGCTGGCCTAGCTTGGCTGTGAATGAAATTTTTCAGAATTACGTGGGACTAGTGTACAATATCAGAACATTATTCATGCTGCAAATCTGTCTAAACAGTTGTCAAGTTATCTTTTAGGAAACTGGATTGGTAAATTCGAGAACTTGACAGCCCAGCTGAGAGTGACCATGGTGATCGTGAATTCTACCGGAGTGGATGAGGACCTGGCGGAAGGACTGGCGTCCTGGTTCTCCACCGCTGTGGATCACCAGAAAGAGTGGGTGGGAATGGGAGCTCTGGCGAGCCTGATGGTGCTGATATTCCGAGTTTGCCTGTGGTGCATATGCCATGTTAGGTTCCTTCAGTGTCGTGATGCAGCCACGGTTGTCCAAGCATTTTCAGCCATTGGAGTCGGTCAGTCCCCCTAAGTTTGTTTGGCCTCCTTAAAGGAGAAGCCTTAAGAATGTTTTGCAGGATGCGAGGCTTAGCACTGCAAATGAGTACTCTGGCTTATGGGAGCTCATGAGGAGTATGTCTGGTTGCACGCAGGTTGACACCCAACTAGCTGCCTCTGTGAAAAGGGTGTCGGACTGGTCAGGGATTGTCTGGGTGGATGACACCTGGAGTGATACCTGTACATGTTCCTTTTGTGCTTCAGAGACTAGACCTCTGCTTCTGCCTGCTTTTTTTTTTCTTAATAAAGAAGGGGGATCTGTAGGGAGCTGCATTGTACCACGCCCTAAAGGTGGCGCTGTTTTCTGCCTTCCACCTTTTCTGAAGGTGAGTGCTCTCGGGAGTAAGCAACTCCTTATTGGCTGTAGGTGAGGATGGTGGCTTGCTTCCGGCACCTGGGGACCTATGGGCAATGTCTACATGGCTTACCAGGATTGGAAGCCCAGAGGGTATTTAGCCATGAGCAGACTTCCCCCCCGGGGTCGTTCGTCATATGTCTGAGAGTGAGAGTGAGTGAGTGAGTGAGTGAGAGATAATAAGATAATTAAAGGCCCGAATAAACTGCAAAGGGAAGGATCCAGTGTTGCGTGTTCCTTGCTGGCGAGGTGGCGCGCCACACTGAAGCTCCCAGGACAGTGTCACTGGATGATCAAGTGATCAAATCCTGAATGTGGGGGACATTCCAGATACAAATTACATCACCAGATATAAACCTGAAGTGTTTAAGCACTCTCTGTACATCACTTTGGATAGAGATGATTAAACCACAGATTTTGTACAAATCTTCAAAGGATTAAGAAGTTTTAGCTTTGTGCTTTGATCTAGCCAATAAATTAACATAATAAATATCAGTGATATATCCACCAATTCGAAAATAGTAAACTGAAGACACATGTCAGAGGCCTGAAACTTGAATACACAGAATTTGGTAAAGAAATTGGAATACTAGAATACTCTTCCAAAGGACATAGTGATAACTGTATTTGAATCATTAAATACTCACTTCACTTACCTTTTATTGTTGGTAATAAAAATAACATCTACTGTGAAATACTAAAACATGAAAATCTAATAACTATAGGGAGAATTTGAGGGAAATTACTTATCTCTTGATATATTCAAAATGAATGTAATTAAAGCAAGATTATCTAAAAAATTAAATTATTTTGACTTGTGTGTTTGGAGAGATTACACTAATTTATAACTTACTGATATCTTTAAGAAAGAAATTTTAAAATGAAACATACATGTAAGAATCATATTTTAAATCATCAAGATAAACTGGAACAAAAATTAGATAAATTGAAATTTGGAAATAAAATAGCAGGTGAAAACTGATAATATCATTTCTTGCTTTGTTTGGAGATATCTTATGATTGCAGTGTCTAGCAAGTAGTTTTCATGTTATCCTTCCTACTACAGGTTAATGTTAATTAAACAGCAATTATACTAAACCTTCCTATTTCACTGACTATGAGAAACAAAGGCTTCCAGAACTTCAGGGAAAGACCTCATTTCTGACAAACATTTCAGTCAGAGGGCTCAGAGACATTCAACTGGTATTGATCTGGATACTTACTCAATAACAGATGCCTATCATAGTATTGGAGCCTGTCATACAAGTTTTCAGAATAGAAAAGTGATAGATAGCCACACCCAGATCTAAATACTGTGAATTACAATAATAGCTTAACTGGCATGAATTTCTTTGTAGTATTACAGTGGCACTAATAACTTGCAGGTAACCAAGAGCTCCCTGGGTGGACTTCAGATCAACTCAGCAGAATGAAGTTTATGTGTCCCCTCGTTAATCATTCCAACAATCAATGACTTGAAAGATTATGTGTCTTTGAGAAGAATCCACCACTATCAGTGTCCTAAACTTACACAGTATATAACTCCCATCTAAATGCTTAACCTCAAAACCATAGTAAGTACCACTATCACCCCTCATGAAAGATTCTCTTCGCAGAGGACAGAAGTCGTTACAAAGAACCACAACTGGTGACATATTTGAGGACAATTGTTAATGCAGTGTCCATTTCCAAATAGAATCCCCATAAAACATCCAATTTTATCAAGGCTCAGAAATATTCTAAAGGATAGATTGTTAGAAGCAGTAGACTGGGCTGACCACTGTGTAGCAGTATCTTCTGAACAAAAATGTATCTGAAAACACTTAACAGCTAGGGTTACCTTCATAAGAACACACAGGCCCACAGTTCAGCATGGACAGGGTAGGACTCATAACAACCCATCTCTTATTGAAGAGGTAAAGGCAGTCCAAGGCTGAGAGGAGATGAAGAGTCAGATTTCTTTGGAAGTAAGCCTTTTGATATGTTATCTATGTTCAAATGTTCAGATTTACACAAGTACACAAAGACAACATTAATTTCAGTCACTATTACACACAAATGAATCCCATTCGTCTACACACATAAGTACACACACAGACTAATACAATTTTAAAAGATTAAAAAATTGAATTTGAAAGAACAATAAGGGGGTAACTTGGCTGGGCATTGAATACTTAGTTTGTTATAACCCAATAACTTCATAGAATGAAAAAAATAATACAATAAAAAACAAAGCATAAAAATATTCAGAAAATTATAAAAGCACCCAAAGAATTTAAAAATAAAAAACTCTAACCCTAAATCTAGCTTTATAAGGAAAAATATCAAGATCCCCAAGCACAATATATTAAAATTTCAGAAAAAATGGATACCACTCTCGAATTTTATATTACAGCAAAACATGATATGAAAAAAGGAGAAATTTATTTTTGAAAACTGAGGAAATACCAAGATGTTTCATGGAAAAACATATGTTAAACTATAACCAATTTAAAACAAATAAAATAGAAGAAAAATAATAAATCTCCTACAGAAAATAAAACAGCCAAGAAATGTGGAAATATACAGACAAAAGACTCCAAGATGGGAATTTATATGTAAATAAAACTGGATTTTTCGGTTCTGGGACCAGGTGCTGTCTGCAGAGTGTATCCCAGAGCTCTCTGGAGAAGGCAGAGATAAACTCTGCCTGTCAAGGTCCCCCAAGCTGCTGCTGAGGGAATTCACACCTACCCACCTCCAACTGAGTGATCAGTTAAGGACTGGGGTCCCAGTAGGACAGACTCAGACCCCGCCCAGAGGTGAGGAGGGGTCAGCAGGCCCCAGCACCTGTATCCCTCCCAGGGAGAGGAGACTTGAGCTCATATCAGTTCCGGTTCCAGTTCCAGGACCAGGTGCTCTCTGCAGAGCATGTCCCAGAGCACCCTGGAGCAGGTGGAGATAAACTCTGACTGTCATGGCCCCCCCAGCTGCTCCTGAGGGAGTTTGCACAGCCGTCACCCTGCCTCTAATTGGTCAAACAGAGAAAGATTGAAGACTTGAAATTCAGTCCCCTGCACAGTACAGAAGTAGTGATTGAGCAGTCCTTTTCCTCAGAGGTGACAGGAGGCAAACAAGCCTGAGTGGCACAACTGACCAGGAACCACCTAATCGTGAACCACTAAAGCCATGGGCAGACAACAGTGCAAAAACTTACATAATAATGTAAAGAACAACAAGGTAACTCCAGAAGAAAGTGGCGATCCTACAAATACAAGACCTGAACTGAGCAATGAAGAGGAAACAGAAGGAAGCATCACCAAAAAGTCCTTTTTGATGATTATCGAAGCTCTCAAAGAAGATATGAAAAATAGCCTTAAAGAAATAGAAGAAAATACAAACAAAAAAAAATGGAAGAGATGAACAAATCTATATACAGGGATTGGAAAGGAAAAAAATCCAGAGGGAAAGCTGACCACAAAGTAATTTTATGTGTAGCAAATTATTTGCATTATCACCCTTGATAAGTCATGCTTATGATTTTTATTTTCTATATAGTTATTGTTAACTTATCAGCATTTTAAATTCAATTTACTGTTTTTCTTGATAAATACAAAATAAAAAAACAACAAAAAAAGATGTATCACCTCAAAAAAAAAAAATCTGGATTTTTCTTAGCAATATTTAATATGTTGTTGATGTAACAATCCCTAAGGAGATTAGCCTCCTGCCATCATGCTTTTTCCAGTTCACATGCTTTGTGTATTCTCCACCCCATTACCTGGTAAGGATTAAGAAGTTGCTTCTGAACAAGGAAATCTGGCATAAGGATAGGCAGTCACTCATCACACCTTACACTTGCATAGTAGTTCATCTTTATACCTCATTGACTCCCTTAATTCTTCTGGCTCCTCTATTTATTTAAGCAGCTGTGATAGAAAGTGGCATGTAACATGGTACACCAACTTATTTCTGAATAATACAGTAAGATTTGAAGACTTTGAGGAGACTAGTCTTGAAGATGGACTAATCTTCCAAGTAACAAAATCTATGGTCCCTAGCACTGCAGGCAATTTAAATTAATAATGTCAATAATCTTGGTGGGCTTCAAGCTGCTGATTTTATAATAGATTCCTTATATGACAAATAGATATCTAACATCTGGATTATGGCCTTCTGAGCTTTTAGGTATCTAAGATGTAACTGGACTTCTAAACTTAGAAACTATATCTTCAAAAATTGAAAAGGTTTTATGACGTTCAGTATATAGAATTTTAATGTAATGCATTAAATTATATAATAATTACATAATATATTATTTAATGATGTGATAAGATATTGTTTGATAATATTTACTATGAGAAAGTTATATATATAGAATTGGAAGATATAAAGTTATAGTAGTATTAATTATTGGTATTTATAATAATAGTTGACTATATGTGAGGTATTTTCAAATTATACACACTTTAGAAATCATATATTTGTACTCATTAAAGTACAGTGTTTCTACATGATCTGTTCCAAATTGCCTTTTCTACTTATAGAAAAACATATTTAACAGAAATGAATACAGAGATGTGTGTCTTCTCTCAGGATGCTTCCAGAACCAATATTCTTTATTTCACCAATCTACTAAATGACTAAACGATATAATTATTTAGTTAGGTAGACATTTTATTTATTAAAACATAAATTAACAATATCAATGATCTTAGTAGAATATGTCAGACACAAAAACTATGACTAATATGCTTTCATTTTTATAAGGTACAAGACAATTGAAAGTAATACATGCTGATAAAAGACAGGATAATGATTACCCTTAAAAAGGTAAATTTAATATTAAACTATAAAATAGAGAAACTTCTATGCTACTGCAATGTTCAGTTTATTAGATTAGTTTCTGGTTTATAAACAGTTATCATTTGTTAAAATCTAGCTTTAGGGGCTGGAGAGATGGCTCAGCGGTTAAGAGCACCGTCTGCTCTTCCAGAGGACCCGGGTTCGATTCCCAGCACCCACATGGCAGCTAACAACTGTCTGTAGTTCCAGTTCCAGGCAAACACCAAAGCAAATAAATAAAAAGTTAAAAAAAAAATCTAGCTTTAAAGTTTTATGTAACCTGAATACTGAAAACATTATATTATTTAAAGTATTTTGAAATATTTCCTTAGTCTTTTCTTTGCGAATATATATGTTGAATCCTGGGTGTAGACAAATCTGTGAAAGATTTTATTTAGCTTTCTTTTTTTAAAAAAGATTTTTTATGAATAAAGTCATATTTTTTATCCGTGTACCCCCTTGTTCAAACTCCCTTGCCCCTATTGCCCCTCCCAGTTACTCTCTCTTCTCTCCATCACTTTATCTCCTCCCCAGCAATATAGGAAGCCAATGTGGGGTTGGAAAAAGACCAGGCGCTAGGGAAACCTCTAAGAATTTATTGGATATCCCTGGCAAGGTCTACAACCAATAGTGAAGGTTTTGCTTAGACAGGACTTTTCCTATAATCAAATGAATAGCCATCCTAAGTGCCATCACCGAACTTACATCCAACAATGAATAGAGGTAGAGGCAGGGATACATGGTTGAGCACTGGGCTGAGTTCCTGTTCCAGCTGATAACAGGAGAGACAAGTCTGTATGAGCAAGGGGATAGGGATTATTAGGAAAATTCTAACAGTGATGGCTACCTGGAGCTCTGGGGAGCTCACTGAATCAAGAACAGCCACTTGGAAACCATCAGGCAAAGGAACTAGGCCCTCTAAGGATAGACAACTGTCAACTGACAAGGGCAATATGTGGAGCTTCAAGGGGAGGGATCAAACTGTTTCTGTGCATGTACTGATGCTTCTGAGCCCATTCCCTGCAGAGGAACACCTAACCCAGTCTGAATATTAGGATGAGAAAATAAGACTTGCCTGGAGTGGATGCTGAGCTGATCCACCTTGGGACTTCTTGTCCTTACTGGGTAGAGGATGGGGGGTTGGGAAGGAGGGAGACTGAAGGCTGTCCAGGAGGGGTTGGAAGGGGAAAGCAAGGGGGAGCAAAGGATACATGGATAAAAAATAAATAACTTTATTTTATAAATAAAAAAATAAAAGTTAAAAAAATCTGTTCTTTAGAGTTATCTTAAAGAATCACAAAATATTATAGAAACTGTTGATGTTTCCCTTGCTGGTCCCAGAGAAGAAAGGTGAGTGCATATTGCAAAGATACCATGCTCATTAGACATAGGACCCAGAGATCAGTTTAATCCAAAAGCCTCATTTTTGATGGAATGTAATTATAGTAGAAGGCAGCATGCAAACTTTCAAGAGAGAGAAAGAAGCAGTATCCCTACCAGGCTGTGACACCTATGAGCCACAGCTGCAATATATCATGGTAACTTTAAAGGTGCAGAAGGTACATGCTTACTGAGCTTAGGTCTTTTCATCAAGAAAATCTAAAATTTATATTTTTATTTAATAGTAATGTTTAATTTGAATAGTTTTCTATGTGTCTGTGTCTGGTACTCTTTATTGGATATAATAAAAACAAAATCTAACAGTGAAATATTTTTAATAGTTTGGTAAAAGTTAAAGTATGACTTTTATGTAAATGACTGTACAAAATGTAAAACATAGACATTTGATGTTTGTGAAAACATAACAAGAATATAGTGAAGAAATTTCTCCAAGAACAGTGAAATATAAAATGTTCTACACTTAAATATAATATAAATTTCTAATCTCTAATGAACATAATATTTTAATTGGAAGAGAAAAATATTTCTGTAGCTTTGAACTTTTAATCCATTTATTTCAAAAACACAATTTGTTGTAAGGCACAAATTAGAGTTGTGATTATTCTCATCCATTAAATTGATTTAAGTTAATCATCAAATCCCATAGGCATTTTTATGCAACTAATTTAGATGAAGCAGTTGCCAAGGCAGAGATTCACACATATGCTTTAAGATCTAGTAAGGAGCCTTCCTTGTCTCCAATCTAACAATTACAAATAATCATCTCTAGATATGATGACTAAAAGTGAACAGACTACAAACTTACTGCAAATGTCCTAAAAGCACATGCCTTAGACACATCCCCATGCTCATTTTAGTATATATCAGAATATTTTACAGTTATAGAAGGAAATTTATTTTTAAATATTTGAAATAGCTAAGGGAAATAGTTGTCCTATGAAGTTTTTGATTGTGGTTAAAATTATGTTTGATTTCACATTGCTTTATACCTGATACAGAGATTGGTTCATAGGCAACCTGAAGATGGCACTGGTGTAAGAAATTGCTTCAGTAGAGAACACAGGAGCCCACTATTGTAAGGAGAAGGTCAACACATAAACTGCTAGTTAAGAGCCTAAATGACAAGAAAAGAACAATTTATGTGATTATTAGTTATTGTCTTGGAAAAAGAAAAACGAGTAAGACAAATTGTGAATCTTTCAAAATAATTCTTAAACAGTTATTGATTAGTTTTACTTTCCTTTGATGAGAAGATGCAACCAGAAATAATGAAATGTCCCCACATATAGTCAAATTTCAAGTTCTATTCTGAAGCCAAGTATCAAACTAGATTTTGATTAGTTGTATGATAAAACCTATTTTTATGTTTAGAGACTCAAAATGGCCAAATTTTGTGCACAGAAAAAGCAGCTATCGGGTATTGTTTAAATCATGCTATATCCAGGTAAAATGTACTATTCAGTCAAAAATCATATCAACACCTTGTTTAAATGTTGATTTTTTTAAAAAAATTGTTAAAGAAGCATACTGTTTTGGAACTGCTTATATAAACAAAACGTTAAAGACTTTAGAAAATATTTTCAGAAAACTGAGAATTTTACTAAAATGTAAAGAGAAGCTTCCCTCAAGGAGATTTTGTACTATCTTCTCAAAAGGAATTTGTGGTGGAATATTCTCTGTATGATGTAAATAAAGTAACTGATTTGGCCTATGTAGAGCACATAGAAGTGGGTGGAGTGTCAGAGGAAGAGACAAGCAGAAGGAGGGTGGAGTTAAGTCAGTCTCCATCCATCCCCCGAAGGAGAAACATGTAAGAGAAACAGGTGAGCCACTGGCTAAACCACGTGGTGGGTAGATTAATGGAAATGAGAGTTGAATTAAGATGAAAGAGCTAGCTAGTAATGTGCTTAAGACATGGGCCAAACAGAATGAAGTAATATAAGTGTCTGATTTATTTCTTTGGGGGACAAAACTCGTGCGGACCAGGTTCCAAACCTCAGCCTCGGGCCAGCCAGGTACAAACCTCTGGGCCTAAAAGGCCCCGGGAAAAACGTTTTACAACAGGAAGTGGCTATCACTTGAGAGATAACTCAGTGGTTAAGAGCACTGACTGGTCTACCAGAGGACCTGAGTTCGATTCCCAGCATCCACATGGCAACTAACAACTGTCTATAATTCCAAGATCTGACATCCTTACACTTGTAATATTAAAACAGCTCAGAGAATTTAAAGTTGTTTAGTTTGAACAACTAGAACGATTGAACATCTGCCTGCTGAGAAGCAGTGCACAAATATAAAAGAAAAACCTCAACTTTTACTTACTGGGATCAAAGTAAAAAGAAAAAAATTCAAATACCAGCATCAGATATTTTTTAAGCAATAATGGAAGATGAAGGCAAAGAACAGAAAAAGACAAAAGTATGCATATAAATATTTGAGCTTCAGAACCTCATTCTCTAGTAACTAGTTCTCATTTTGAGAACTGCATTGCAAGACCTTCATTTGAATCCAGTGCTGAAGCAGTTAATAAAATCCTGAACTTCAAATTGGTTAACACATTGGGCTAGATTTCTGAACAAAAATTCAACATATTTTCATGGGAAGGGGGGAGGTATAATCTGTAGCATCACAGGTTCTATTAGGTACCAATCTACATGATTAGTAACTGCTTTGGTTTTCGGGAGTATCTCCAAAGGCTCATTGTGTAAAGTTTTGGTCAACATTTTAATATACTAAAGTCATTATTTTAATATACTAAAAATTACTGAGAGTTGAAAGCCTGAAAAAGAAGATATTTTAATACTGAAATTCTGTTTTTGTTTTGCCTTTCACCTCCATTGCATCCTTGTTGTCATGAACTAAGCATATTGTCCTACGAAGTATTCCCTGAAGAATATATTGCCTTTTTTTTTTTTTTACAATATAATGAGCAGTAGTGGCAACTTAATATATGGTAAAACATCTAATCCTTTAAGAAAAATTAACTATTCTTCCTTTTAAAGAGATTGTTTTAGGCACTTCAAGTGTAGTTTAAAAGAAAAACTTAGAAAAAATATATCATGAGAATGACTTTCATTTCAGTTTGTACACTCTATGTCACACATAGATGGTGTCTTTCTCTTTTGAATTTGAGTAATGGCTAGAAAATGGATGCACTTGTTATTTAGTATGCAAACTAGCAATAAAATATTACAAAAGAGGGTGCTAGACTGAAAACAGAAAAGAAAAATATTGAGAATGTACAAATGAGGAATTTTAATGACAAAATTCTCTTAGAGATATAATTTGCTTATATCATTTTAAATATCTGATGAGTTTACTACTGTGTTTGTTTAGAAGAATAAAGTCATCAGTTTCTCCACAACTTATAACCTAGTAAATCATGGGTTTTTTACCTAGTTAACAGTAACAGGCATGATTTGAATTTTGTGAAGAGGGCTTTAAATCAAATCAGAAACTGGTTGATAATTTTCCTAACATACATGCTACTCTTGCACCAGTGGACATATCTTGCCAGGCCAGATTCTATAATTGTAGCTTGCAGCAATCATGGCTAGGTAAAACTATTGATTACTTTTCACTCCTGGTAACTTGCATAAAAACTTTCTGAATGCAAAAATAACCTGTTAAAATGAGGCTTTTAAGTCAGTGATTATATTGAATTCTCTGTGTATTATGAGCCAATTATGAGGGACTCATCATGAAGTTCTGAAGGGTAAGTCCAAGCAGAGACAATATCATGCAATGTTTATTGTAAGGTTCTATGGGATTCCACAGATAAACAATTTGAAAACAGAAAATTCATATGTTCTAGGCGTTTAATTTGATACACTTATGGTATCTGGGAGAAGCACTGTTCCCATTATAGGATAACAACATCTATAATCCATTTATATATGTATATGTGTATATTTTAAGATGCTTCTACTGTTGTAACTTTTCATATGACTTTTCAAAGTTTTTAAAGTCTGATATTCTTCCCAGTTCTCCCTCCTTTACCCTTCTGTCCTATCCCCAACTCTATTTAGCCTTTATATTTCTTGTTATTATTATTTATTTAGTTTTAGAAAATAAAGTCCTTTTTTCATGTATCCTCTTGTTCCCCACTCTTCCCCTTCCCAATCCCTCCCAGTCATCCTTCAGCTTCCCTCCTCTCCATCCCCTCATCCCTCCCCCAAAAGGGCAAGAGGTCCCATGGTAGATCAACTCAGCATCCACTCCAGACAAGTTCAATTTCCTCATCCTAACGTGATGAATGTGTTGGATGTTCCTCTGGGGAAAACGGACTCTGGAGTGCCAGTCCATGCACAGAAACACAGTCTGAACCCTCCCTTTGAGGCTCCACATATTGCCCATGTCAGTGGAAGCTGCCTATCCTTGGTGGGCCTAGTTCCTTTTTTTGAAGGTTCCCCAGTGGTTGTTCTTAATTCAGTGAGAGCAGGGGAGAAGAGTCTATGTGATAGGGCTTAAGAGGAAAACATGCACAGTGATGGCTGGCTGGAGCTCAGAAGAGGTCACTGAATTACTTAACCCTTTTCAATCCATTATTCCCTTTATAACACTCCCTTTTCCCCCATTCCCTTGATAGAGCCCATGGGCTCTTGCTAGTATCGTGAACTATATGGACATTTGTAATGATTAAAATGAGAAATATTCTCCCAGATTCTTAGGAATTTGAAGACTTGGTCTCAGTTAGAGACTTTGTATATTGGAGTGTAAGTAGTGCAGCCTTGCTGGAGGAAGTATGTTACCAGAATAGGCTTTAAGAGTTTGAAGTCTTACCTACTTCTAGTTTACTCTCTGCCTCATGTTTGTAGTTCAAGATGTAAAATCTCAATTTCCTGTTCCTGCCACTATGCCTGCCATATGTTATGGTGTCTCTACTCTGCCTACCTTTCTAAAATCATAAGAACAAAATTTATTCTTCGTCCTATACATTTACTTGGCTATGGTGTTTTATTATAGCAACAGAAATGAAAATAACTAAGTGCTTTAATTTAAACATACTTATATAAACTTTTAGAGCTAGTATCAATTTATAATAGTGAGAATGACAGTTATGATCTGTTCGTTAATTATAAACTACTACAAGCACAAGTTTTTTTAATGAGGGTAACGTATAATGCTCTAATATATCTTTATAGCCATTTTTCATTAGGAGTCAGCTGTGGAATGATATTTATAAATGCTGTATTATGTTTTGCTACCATTAGTTAACAAAGAAGATGCTATGGCATATAACAAGGCAAGATATAGCCAGGGAGGAAATCCAAGAGAGATACAGGGGGGATAAAGGCAGAATCAGAGATATGTGGTCTAGTCAACCAAGAAGAAAGATGTAAAAGTACCTCTAAGCCACTAGCAGTGTGCCAATGCATAGATTTCTAGAAATAGTTTGATTTAAGATGAAAGACCTAGCAAGTCAGATGGGTGAGTCATATACCAAACAATTTAAAATTAATATAAGCCTCTGAGTAATTATTTTATAAGTGGTTGCAGAAGTATAGATGGGGGAAATTCTTTTGGACTGCAGAACTAGCCTGGACCAAGAAACTTCTGGCTAAAATTGGTGCCTAGCATGGCATTGATCCACATAAATATGAAAAACCTGAAAGTACTCTAAAATGGAGTAACAATCAGCTTTCTAGTTTATGCCTCTCATTATGGGTCAAGGTACAGATACTTATCCTCTGGCCTTGGTGGATTTTAGCTGCAATATGGTAGACTCCCAAAGAATTTCTTGGGCTGACATACATAAAGGCTTCTCCCAGCCACAGCCTATAAGACTGAGTACACAGTCAGGTGCTCAAAAATATGGTTGTACACTGCTTAATGCTGCTTCCTGGAGTCAGCCACATTAGCACTAGTCATTGTTACCTGAGCCATGTCAGAAAGCTGAGCAGAGCAAAGCCAATATTCAAAGCCATAGCTTTGAACAATTTAGCAATTAAAAAAAAATCTTCTGATCAGAAAAGGATTTCAGATACACAATAAAACAAATTCATACTGAAAACACATTATAAGCAGGTTACAATGTATGTAATAATCTATGTATGGCTTGGAAGAGAAAGAAAAAGGCAGTTATATAAAAAATAAATAGTTTAAAACATAAAGTCTTTAATAAAACAGTAAAAGTAATATAGATATTGTTTTTTATTGTGTTGTTGTTGGGATTTTTAACTGCTATGAGATGTTTAATTGTAAAGTCTGCTAATTAAAACAACGTATATATTTTAAAGGCATCTTGACTTTAAAATTTGGGTCTAAGAATATATTGCTTTGTAAAAGTGATTCTACTTTTGATTCCATGGAAGATGAAAATCTGTGGAATGCATTTAGGCTAATAGTTTGATTGATCAAGATCCCCTAAAATGTTTTTGGTAACAACCATGACCCAGATGATCCAACATCCACATTAATTTCAAGGCAACTAGCTGGGGCAATGCATCCTCACAGACTTCTACAGTCAAAATTTAACCATAATTCTAAATTTTCTCAGGATCCTCATAAGATTGTCAGTTTTACCAATCAGTAAAAAGCAGTATAGATTAGCTATGCCTAAATTCCCAAAATATTGTTTATAAATCTTTGCTTTTACTTAAAGGGGTTAATTATAAATGTAACATTTTTCTAGAGAAAAAAGGTAGGTATGATATAGAAATATTAATAAAGATAGATTATTGAATCTACTTTGATCCAAAAAGCAACTGTTAATCTCAAAATACTTTACATTAATAAGGATTTGGTTTATTGACACAAATTTAAGGTTAATTCTGTTATATTTCATGTATATTGATACTCTTATTTAAGTTATTATGTTCATGAAATTTATTTAAAATTATAATGTATCATTAAGAAATAGAGATTAATACTCATTTATAATAATCAAAATTATAGTCATGCTGGTTAGGTTTATTAGGTAAAAAAAGATATATTTTAGATAAATCATCTTTAAACACTTCAAAGACAAACACAATACGGCATTTAAAATGTTTTAAAAACGTAGACTTTTCTGGACAGTGAATCATGTCTTCTCCTGTCAGAAGCATCATAGAAACTTCATATGGAGTTTACTTTCTTTGTGGCAAGAGTTAGCTGCTGGACAAGAAATTGTTCTTGCTTGAGGAAATGAGTAGGTTGAATTGAGAAGGCAGGAACAAGCATGAAAAAACATTATCTTAATTGGGGAAGCCAATGATGGAATATGGAGAATCTGGTTACTAGGAAATTTCCCAGAATTGCACAAATGTGACCCCCAGCTAAGAACCCCAGCAATAGAGGAGAAGAGGGCTGCTCGTGTTATCAAATTGATGACTACCCCAATTGACATCAGAATACCTTTATTCAGTATCTGATGGAGGTAGATACAGAGATCCACAGTCAAGCACCAGGTCAAGTTCCAGAAGACCAGTCAAATAGAGTGAGAATTGATTATATAAATAAGGAGCTGTTAAGATCATGATGGAGAAACCCACTGACAAAATTGACCACAGCTAGTTGGAGCTCAAAGACTTTGGACTGACAGCTGCATGTAAATGACAGTCTGCATGAAACTGAACCAAGCCCACTAAATATGAGAAACAGTGATGTGGCTTGGACAGGTGTAGGGTCCCTTGCAGGGGGAGCAAGATTCATCCTTAGTTTATAAACTAGATTTCTGGATCCCATTACCTGTGGAAAAATATTTTTGTTGACCTTCATGCCTGGTAGTGGTGGTGGTGGTGGTGGTGGTGAGGCAGTTGGTCCTTGATAGCCAGATCTTTTTCCATCTTTATGAGAGGCCTTACATTCTCTAAACAATGGCTTTGAGTAAAGTGGATGGGCAGTCAAAAGTGCCGGAAGAGGGAAGAGAGATGGAACTGTAGTTGATATGTACAGTGAAAATAATTAAATAAAAACCATTAGGATAAAAAACAAAAAGAAAATGTGAAAAAAATGTATACAATCTATGAGAAAATTAGAAAAGTTTGTTTTGAAATTCTTTGTACTCTTGATTGCTTAACAGGTCTCACATTGATAAAACAGTTTTTGCTTCCTTTTACATTTTATTTTGTCTTTATTGATTCTTATCTTTTAGAAGCCTGTCTTGTTTTTCTAATGATGGAAAGAAAAATAAAAAATTCATAAGGGTGGTAAGGTAGTGTAAACTATAAACATTAATTATTGTATATACTATGTGTATATAATATATTGTCTAAAAATGTTGTTTATAATAAATGAACAAAGAATTTCTGCATTATCTCTACTTTTTAACAATATTAAAAATAATAATATAAAAAACTTTTTTGATATTTTTGAATGCAAAAAATAGACTAGATTTTACCTATAATTCTTGTTGATAAATATTTTGTTATATATAATTTCACCATGTTGAAATGATAATCTTTTTGATTAGACAGAAAAGGAGAAGTGCTGTGGGACAGTATTTCTGTAAATATGTGTTGCTACCTTCGGTTAATAAAGAAGCTGCTATTTCCTATGGCAATACAGGACACAGACAGGCAGAAAATCCAACAGAATATAGGGAAGATAAAGGTAGGTTCTGAAAGATGTGGTCCACCCAGTGAAGAAGCATGATGTGAATGGACCAGTAAATCATCAGCCACATGACAATGCATAGATTCATAGAAATGATTTGGCTTAGGATGCTAGAGCTAGCATGTAAGAAGTCTGAGCTACAGACAAAATCGTTAGTAATTGATATAAGCCTCTGAATAAGTATTTCATAAATGGTTTCAGGACTTCACATGGGAGAGATTCCTCCAGACTACAAGAAGTAGGCAGTACCAGACAGGACTGAGAAACTTCTGTTTACAGTCATTTGATTTCTATATTCCTTACATAGAATAATAATAGTAGGTTTTCCACTAAGAACATGACCTATCCATCCTTGGTTACTTTAGCTATGTCATGTGTAGGATTTTTTTTTGATGGAATGGGCCTTATGTTTGCCTTTCTCAATTTCAGTTACTTCACTCAGAATGATTATTTTCAGTTCTGTTCATATGCCTCTGAATTTCATAAGTACTATTTTTTACCACTATTCTATTATACATGCACTACTTTGTCTTTACGATTTATCATTTATGGCCATCTAGGCTTTTTCCACTTCCGGGTTATTTTAAAAATTGCAGCTGTAAGTGTGATTGTATATAAATCACTATAAAATGAGGTAGAATCCTTTGGGACTATACTAGGAATTATATAACAAGGTCTTATCAAACATATGCATCAAATACCTTTCCCTATGAAAATTTTCAAGATCATAGGGAACATATATTGGGGTCAATATGGAAGACAGAGAGGAAAGAATTTAAGATTCAGAAGTAGTAGACTTCTGAGGCAAAATAGAAGCTATGACTGCATGCACAAGACTTGTGCATCAAGCCAGCCAATATTAAAGCTTGGATTGGGAAGGGGCTCCTGAGGTCCTACCTCCATCTGAGGAACTTTGGGAAGAGGACGCATCAGTTTCTTCCAGGAAAGTGGCTCCTCAGAAGCTCCTCAAACTCCAGTCAAATTTTCTATACCCATGGACAATAAGGATTTTACTAGGTGAAATGCATTTTTATAATAATAATAATAATAATAATAATGACACATGAAGCTGGGAAAGAAAAGCGAGGATGGGATAGGAAAGTAATTTTAAGGTAGAGGGTGGTGAGTGAGTTTGAGTAAAAACACATTGTGTACATGTCAACAATTTTCAAACAGTAAAAATAACTTACAAAATAAATTAGTGGCATAACCTGTGATAATTGAGATGCTATGTAAAATAGAGTGACACTTTTTGATTCGAAATGTATTCAGGAAATGACAGTGAAATATAATGAAGATTAAATGTCACCATTAAAGAATGGAAGAAATTAAGGATAATGAGTTTATAAAACATAGAAAGTGTGTATCCCCTAATGCTTTGGGTAAAACAAACATGAACGAGAAAAGAAATGATCTATACAGTTGATACAGTAACATTTGGCAGAACTTGATAAATGATTGTGTGTATGAGAGTTCTAGAATCAACAGACAAAATCACTTGAATAATAAGTGACAGACTAGAGAGAACCAACATCCTCCAAACTGAGCCCAGAGAACAGGAGGAGCTAGCAGATAGACTACTCAGTAAAGAGAAACAGAAGACAGAGTGAAAAAGTGAGGAAGCCATTTCAGAGTAGAAGGGTATAAGGCAACCTACATATGGAAAGCTTTGGAATGGAGGAATAATGACATTTCTTAAAAGGCCACAGCTTGTCTGCTGTTAATCCTCATTCTTTGGATTAGAACTTTTGAACCTTTCAATGGAAATTCCAACTCAAAACATCTACAGTCAGCTGCCAGTCAGCTGCCAGATCACAATGTTTTTTTTTTTTTTTTTTTTTTTTAGTAAGACTTTATAAACAATCTAACAAATGTATGTGAAAATTAATTATTCCTCTTGACACTCTATTAGTGGTTATTTTTTTCTAACAAAAAATGTAAGTACAGGATAAACTAATGACTTAAAAAATATTCTGTATTTTCTCCTAGTAAAAATATAGAAATTGCTTGATGTAAACAATGCAGTCACATGAGTGAATAAAAGTAATGGCTGAGAGCAGCCCTAGTAATCAACTGTGGGAGATTTTGAAAAATTGAAACAAATCTATTTAAACTGGGAAGCTTTTTGCTATCAAAATAGGCTGGTGATTCTAAACTGTGACAGTGATAAAATGCTCCTCTATGAAATTTCTGTAGTCACTGCAGGATGTGGGTATTTAATTACTACTAACTAAGTTATATAAATTATTACTATTTAATTTCCTTTATTGAAGAATCTTATGTACAAAAATCATTTTAAGAATTGAGAAATTTGCAAATTGTTCACTATGTATATGAGCTAAACTTTGGAACTTTTGAGGAAGGGTTACAAAATTTATCAAGGTTTAATATTGCCTGACTTTAAGAGGAAAGTTGATTCTCATCATTGTAGATGACAGCTTGCAATTTTATGAGTAGCTGATTTTTATTTCTCCTTGAGACATTCAGAGAGAGAGAGAGAGAGAGAGAGAGAGAGAGAGAGAGAGAGAGAGAGAGAGAGAGAAACATAGTGAAAAGACATAAATATCTTTAAACACATACAATTGTCTAAGTGCCAATACCTTTGAAAGCTTTTGTAGCTGATTCTTTATTAAAATATTTAAGTTCTTAGACTATAGAATCACTATTTCCAAAATTAAATGTTTAAGAGTTTCTATCAAATTTACTTTTATAGCTAAGATTTTACCAAATTATATACTTTTTATATAAGCAAAATTGTAAATAATATTAGAAAAATGAGATATTATTTGTTAACTATGAACAAAACCTGAAAAATTTGGGTCTGTATTTCCATGTTCAAATTTCTTTTCTAGCCCTTACTTATTATTATTTGTTTCATGCCACTGAAGTTGTCATATAGAGAGTATGGTAGATTAAAGTGATCTGCTTCAAGTGTCAAATATGCTAAGTATATCACTGATAATTTCATCAAGGTCAAAGAAAAGATTCAAATTTCTAATCAAGGGCAAAAGTAGTTTATGCACATGAAGATAAAATTGTATCCTCAATCTTATTGTCTAAGACAGTACCATAGGAAACTATTAAAATTTTAAATAAGATTATGTTTATAGTTCTTAGAATAAACCTGAATAAAGAAAAATCAACTTTAAGTAACTAAAAACCAATTTGAATTAAATATTATTATTGTTATTATTATTATTATTATTGCCACACAAGGTTTTATTTATCGGATTTACAGAATAGGTACCTGGAGAAAAGCAGGGGAGGAAAAAGAGAACATGAGAGAGAGAGGGAAAGAGAATAGAGAGCAGAATTAAATAATATTATATAGGTAAGTGTATGATTTTAAATAAGATAAGACACACAATATATTGTAAGTAAAATGTGAAAAGGCAAAGCATATAAATGTGGTTAGAAGTAGAAAGCTTTATATATTTTACAAAATACTAATATGATCTTCAACATATATTGAAAATGTTTTTTATCATGCTATATAGCAATCAGGTTTGTACAACTTTTTGTGTGTGTGTGTTGATTAATGTATGAAGCACAGGGGTCCTTATTTTCACAGATAAGCAGTATGGAATCAGAAATAGTTGTCTCTTCAAAGGGAGGTATATAAAATATCAGAAATCTTCTTAGCTCTTTCAGATCTGCACTTGGCTGGACATGCTGTCTGTAGAGACCTCCAAAGATTAAGTAAATAGGTTTTCATGATATGAACAAACAAATAGGAGGTTTAATCAAGCTTTTATTATTCCAGCATCCGCTAAACACTAACTAAATAATGAAGTGGTAGGAATGGGAGTTTGTATTAAAGATTTGCAAGGAATATGAAGATAAAATCTGCCTCCAAGACTCAGAGGCCTATTATCCTACCCACCAGACAGTCCCATCAATTTTCTTAGCTTAAAAAGCAACTTACATAAACTAATCTATTTCTCAAGAATATTACCATTCAATGCATAAAACACCATAAATATAATACTCATCCTAATCAAGACAATTCCCAGGAGCTTTCCTATGTGATATACATATATGCATATGAATATGTAGCAACAGCTGAAAAACAGAAGGCAAGAATTTCAAAGAAAGCCAGAAGGGATACATGAAAGTATACAATAAAAGGAAAGGGAAGGGGAAAAGATGTAATTATAATCTTGAAAAAAATAAAATCAACAATAATTAATAGATGTGCTTGCCTGAAATCTTCATTGAGGCTTTTCAAAGGTGAGTTTCTTAACCTTTCCAATGCATGTTTTTAAATTTTTCTACTATTTGAAATTGTACTGTGTTAGTTTTACATGAGAATATTACTCAGATAGCATGTATTTCTGTAAATGATTGAAAGGAACAGAAACTAAAATAAATATTTGAAGTCAGATTATCTGATACTTAGATCACATTAGAATTCCATTAATAATTATGAGTACAAATAGTTCCCTCTATAATTTTGTGATATAATTATTGAATCTCATGTTTGTGGGAAAGGAGATGAAGTACTTTTATATGAGAATATACAAGCTAGCATGATATATCAAGAGTTTGGTGTAAATGTCAAAGTAATTATATACTAACAATGTAGAATAGGATTGCTGTGTCTCAGCTCAAATAATGATTCATAATGATGTAACTAAAAGCTGAGAAGTATTAAGAGATAAATTAAAACTGAGTATAAAAGTCAGGCAACCTTCTTAGTAGTAAATAGCTTTTAATTCTTTTCATTACAGGATATAAAACAAATTTTGTGTAGAGGATGCATTCATAGAAGCAGAACACGAAAGAATGTCTAGGATACAAGAAAGAAGTATCAATCAGGAAATTATTTGGTTCTATAAAATAGAAGTATATGTATTAATGTAACTCAGAATTAAGAATTCTGAAATGTCCATAAAATTTTGAACATACATAAATGTTTCAATATGCTATTTTCTTGGTTGATGGCTTAAATTCATTGCCAATATTGCCTGTGCAAGGTAGCATGCAAGTTGTTCTACAACTTGCTCTTTTTTAACATTCATTTATTACCTATACATTGCTCTTCTTCATAGCATTAAATCTGCTACTTTCTAAGCTAGTTACTATTTTAAAGTCTCTGTTCTTATGGTTGTCCTTGATTCTCACTGTAAACCTGGTTTAATGCAGATAGCAAGACCATATATATTATGCTCTAAATGCTTTTCTTTTTTAAAATTCTTCTGAAAAACTAATTCTTCTGTAACATTTAAAGTCAGGATCCCAAAAATTCTCAGGTCATTCACTACATATGAGTACATGTAAGACTAGAATGCAATTTGCATGGCCTCTCTCCAATTCCCAGTGGATTCTACATTCTCATCTCAAACTCAAGAACAGTTATGACTACTGATATTCTGGCTTTTTGAATCTCCACAATTATTTCCAATAAGCTTTTTTTATGGCATTCTAGGTCTACTCTAGGCTATTTGCCTCAATGTTTCAAAGTTTATTTTGTAAACAAACAAGTTCTAAATGCCTAAGAAGTAGTCAGATTTAAACACTGCAGAAAAGGCCCCACTAATCTTATATCTACTATCATTTTTCTTTTTAGGTTCTTTTACATCACTGTGACATATTACCTGTTGGGGGGGTGGGGTGTTGGGGCACAGGAAGTACTATGTAACTTGGGTTCAGTTTTGGAAGTTTCAGTTTCAGTTCACAGCCAGACATCCAGGCAGTACAGGCAGAGAACACTGGGTAATTCTCTTATTATAACTACAGAATTTTGTTTCCATGGACATGCTTTCCTCAAGTAAATCTACTTTCTAAAGTTTCAATGATGTCCCAAAGTGTTGTCCAGGTCTGGGTATCAAGTCTTCGATCTATGAGTCTTTTCTTCTCTTTGAGGGAACACGAACACTAAAATTTGTTTTTGCTTTTCTCTCTTTTAAGTTATCTAGAACCTCTGTCTCCATCATTGTGAAGATACTAGAGGCAGCAGAACATGATTGTATTTATTTACATAGTAAAGGTAATATTATTGTAGCGATTCATAATTTGGAGCATTACAGCAGGGATATTTTATTAGTATAACGTATTCAGATTATGTCACAATATATATATATATATATATATATATATATATATAAAATTGTATTTGAAAAATGGAATAGTAGGTAGAGACCAAATAAAAATATCCAAATATTTTCTTACCAAAGTATGTGGAGCAAATCAGTGTAGTGAGTATACTAGGGATAGGGCTCAGCTGTGTTTACAGACAAGATTCTCCTTGAATGGTGGATTGTAATGATAGAGGCAGCTGTAAAGGACCTAATCTTTCAGGTGCTGAACTGTCTTATTCAGCATAGCTGTCCCTTCTACAACCCAGGATCACAGACAAATGATGCTAAATTGATAATATCAATTCACTCAGTAGATAGATTCCTAGGCTCGTTGCAGTCATATTTTTATTATATTTTTTAAATTTGAGATTACAAAATAATTAAAATGTTTTGTTCCTTCCCTTCTGTCTTCCATACCTTCTCATTTAGTCTTCCTTGTGCTATCAAAAAATTCATGGTCCTGTACCTTCTTTCTTTCCTAACTTCAACAGGGACCCCCAGAGCTTACCTTAGTGCTTGAATATGGATTTATGCATCTGCTATCTTCAATTACTGGATGATATTAATTAGGATATTTACCAATCCGATTATAGGAGGTTGTCAGTTCAAGGCCCCTCTCCATCATTGCTAGGAATTTTAGCTGGAGTCATCCCCTCACAGATTCCTTGGTTCCCCTGGCATTAGCTTTCTGCCAAACCCAGAAAATCTCCCCTCATCAAGAAATCTCTTTCATTACTCTCCTGCTCTTTCTTGGCCCCAACCTGCTGAACCTGATCCCTCATGCTCCCATTTCCACTTCCTGCCCCCTTTACCCAGGAGATCTCTTTTATTTCCTATTACCAGGGTAACCCATGCATTACTCTTTGGGCTGTTGTTGTTAACTAGCCTTTATAGGGCTCTGAATTTAGACTGGTTATCCTTTACTTTACATCTAGTGTTCAGTTATGAATAAGTACATGCTACGTTTATCTTACTGAGTTTGGTGATAAGGAAACCAAAGACACAGCTGATTTTAGCTCTTGGAAAATCATTGACTCTGGACCAACATCTAGAAAGCCTGTATGGGACTGACCTAGACCATCTCTATGTGTGTGACAATTGTATAGCTTGGTCTGTTTGAATGGCTCCCAGCAGTGGGATGTGCCTGGTGCTTGAACTGGCTTCTTGGAACCTATTTCCCATGCTGGATTGCCTTGCCCAGCCTTGATGAAGGGGGAAGATATTGGTCCTGCCTCAACTTGATGTGCCATGCTTTGTTAAAGACAACAAAGGCTGGCCTTTTTCTGAATGGAGATGGAGAAGTGGATAGGAATAGTTTATGAAAAACAGGGAGGGGGAGGAAATGGGTGAAGAGGACAGAGGAAAAACTGTGCTCAGCATGTAAAAAATTGAAAAAAATTAATTAAAAAAATATTATGGCCTCTTTTTCCATTAATTATTGTTACATTCACACAGACCACACATACACACACATTCCTGAACTCATAATTATGTTACATATATGTATACATATTATAAACACATGTATATTCATATATAATATTTTCAGGGATGACCTTTTCATATAGGATAAACAATTTGTATGTTATTTCCTGGATAACACTGCTTCTCCTACTTTCATAATTCTTTAGCTATCTATGGTTCTTTGTTTATTTCTCTATCCACTTTTACATGTCTCATGTTTTGTTCAGCTCACACTTAAGGAACCATGCAGGTAAGACTTTAGGGGTATTGCTTCTGGCATTTCCAGAAGACATAATTTTACAACAACCTTTGGTACTCTTGCTCTTAAAGACTTTTGTGCCAACTTCCTCTGTGTCTCCTGAGACTTAGGTGCAGGAGTTGTACGCTAGATACATCCCTTGGGACAAGACTCCACAGCACTATATTTTTATTGGTTATATTTTTCTGTAATGATTTCTGTCTGTGACAAAGAAAAATTTCCTTGATGAAAGCTTAGAATGACAGTTATCTGTGGATATAAGGACCAATTCTGAGAATACATTTAGGGATTATGTTGGATAGTAAAGGAGTAGCTGTAGGTTCTCCTCTAAGTTCCATAAATTCACTAGCCCAGGATAGTTACAGAAGACATTTCATATATAATCCACGATGTGTTATTTCACAACATTTTCATTAATGGATTCTTTTTCAATAATACAATTATTTTCATATATATAAAATGTATATGGTTATCTTGAAATATAAAAGTATATTTTGAAAAGTTGAGAAGAGAAAATACAAATAACCACAGAAAATTGCCCAATTTAATTTCAATTGTACTTGTTGTTAAAAAGGTGTATGTTTTCATATTCATGTTGTAAAGCATGATTGATTATATAATATACTATGATTATAATTTGAATTCTAATTTTATAGCTTGTAGTATTAGCTGAGAAAGAACCCTGGGGTTCTGATTTTACTCTGATGATCTCGTGTGATTTGATATATTCAACTGTATACTGCAATGCTTTGATCTTTTGCTATTTCCCTTGGCAACAGTTAAACATAACTAACCAGATAATCTCTAAATTATAATTATATCTTGTCAGTTTTCCTAATTTGTTATTTGACAAAATATGAAGGGAATTTTGAAAATTATTAAAATTAATCCAATTCTTTTTTGTTAAAATACAAAAAATAGTTTTATAAGCAGAATGTTAATTGAGCCAATAAAAATTATACTTTTAAAAAATAGAAACCAATGTTAATTGGGTCAGTAAAAATGACTACTTTTAAAAAAGAAGAACCACTGAAGGATAAAAATGACAACTTTGTCATTTTCAAAAAGGATTTATGTTAGATCTTCAATTTAATCTATACCACAGGAAAGTATTTTATCATTTAAAAAGAAATCTTAGTGGTCAATGTTTGTTGTAACAGAATATATGAACTCTAATTTAGTCATTTAATTTTTCTAAAAGAGAGGAAATGCATACTCATAAAAGTAGTTTTTTTCCTAGAGTGTATGACCATTTTCAAAGATTTCTTACAAAGACAATTTTCTAATAAAGAAATGGAAGATGGATTTGCACTCATTTAAAATGTAAAAAGTACAACTCACAAATATTAAATCACCTGGAAGTCACAAAAACTGATTCACATTCCAAATTTGCCTCCTAAATGTCAGTTTTTAGTCAGTAAAAATATGTGAAAGGGTAGGGTGGCACTTAAGTGTGAGACAGATCCCTGTATACATAATCCAAATTCTTTGTTCCCCAGTGATTTTTCTTTCTCTTTAAATTATAAAAGAGATACATTGACACATCCTAAAATGGCTATGTAGTATTTTAAGGAACAAATAAATAATCAGAAAGTTTGGGTTGGGTTTGAGAGGACAATTTGTTATAATATACCAGAAATACAAGATTCACTGAAATTGTACAGCTAAGAAAACATGGTTGAACTTAAACCTTCAACAGGGTCAAATAAAGCCAGTAATATGGATCAGATTAAGACTGGATCTGGACTAACATGGTAATGCATTTCAGGATGAGCCACAGATGACCCTTTCCCAGCAGTCAGTTTGTAAAGTTACTCAGCCTTGTTTCTTCTGCCATATCTGCCACACCAAATGGCTTCTAACTCGATGTAGGCAAACATCTTGGACATGACATGAAGCCAGAAGGAAAGTTTACAAATCTTATTTTAGGGTGAAAATTGAACATATCCAACTCAGCATTTCAGTTACCATATATGTGATGTCAATGCAGGCAGCACCAATTTTGAACAAATCAAAGTTGCTACCATGTGTAACACATTCCTGATTCACTAGCAATGCCAACATTTCCAATTTACTACCTCCACCATCAACATAACAGACACACCTTCAGTTTTAGTTATTAACAGAAGGATTTTAAGGAAAATTTAGAAGAACTCTATTCCAGAGACCACACTAGAGAGAAGATTGGCTCCTAGGAACTTTTTCTGGGATCCTAAAGATAAACAGAGAAAATATTAAAATGTTAGAGTATATAACTATTTCTTCTTATAATAAATAAATTAACATATCAAAAATTGAATATAAGTTTTTAACAGTTTCTTGGTAGAAAGCCAAGAAACTAAAGCAGGGGTGTATTGGGACCTAAACATCTGATCTCTCTCACTATACCATATTATTAACACTAATACAAGAAGTGTGTAAGGAAAAGCAGTGTGCAGTAGAGCTATCAACATTTCTGTAGTTGATTACAAAAGATTTATTGACAACTGATAAGTGTTTCAAAAGAAAGTTGCCCACACTTTCTTATTTTCTTAGATACAGAGGTTTATAAAGAAAAATATGATAATGAAGATATTGCACTTATCTTTGTAAGTCATTAGGAAATCTTTATAAAATAGAAATTGAATGGAGAGAACCTACAAAGACCCACTGGTTTAATGGAGCAGCAGGAACTTAGTGTGGCTGGAGTAGTTATAATCCAAGTATTAGACAAGCCATCAGCCATGTGGCATGACAGATTAATGAAGATAGTTTGAATTAAGATGCAAGATCCAACTAGCAATGTACTTGAGCCATAGGCTAAGCATAATGTAATAGTATAAGCATCTGAGTCATTTTTGAGGAGCTAAGCAATGGCAGGTAGGTCCAGACTGCATGGCTAGGCTGGGCCAGAAACACATACAACATCAAACCCTCCTCATTTACTCAACCTCAGCTGCTTACTGAGACTCAGACACTGGAGAGATCTACAATAAGAGCTCCAGCTGCAGATATCAATTGCTACCTGAGACATAGACTCCACTGTTTCTAATTTCTCCAAGAGCTCCAGTTGTACCAAGAGCACCATTGAACCAAAAAAGGCCCCATGAAACACAGACACTTGCACCAATCAGAGAAAGATATGCGTGAAGGCCAGTGCAAAAATTTATATTTAACATCATAAAGAACAGTATATCACCATTGACTTATCGAGGGTGACAATGCAAATGAGATTGCTACACATAAAATTACTTGTTCAGCTTTCCCTCTGAATTTTTTTTTCTATCCCTGTATATCCTTATTCAAGGTCCCTTCCACCCCCCCGCCACATCAGGTCATTTTTTTTTCCCCACAACTCCCCATCCTCTTCCTGGGCAGGCAGAAGACAGTCCCATGGTCCCACTGATCCAATAATGCTTAGTTCAGTCTCCACTCCTGGCAAATTCAGTTTTTTTTCCCCTCCCACATGAGTGAGTCAGGTGTTCCTATAGGTGGAGTGGGATCCGATGGGTCAGTCCAGGGTGTTTCTGATCCCAAGCTGTTTATTGGTTGTGGTTTGCAGCTTGGGCATGCTTGACTTTTTTCTTGATAGTTTGTTTAGAGACCACTAATGAGTGAGTACATCCCCTGTTTATCTTTCTGAGTTTGTGATACCTCGCTCAGGAGGACATTCTCCAAATCCATCCATTTGCCTGCAATTTTTAAGGTATCATTTTTTCTTACTGCTGAGTAGTATTCCATTGCGTAGATGTACCACAGTTTGTTAATCCATTCTTCAGTTGAGAGACATCTAGGTTTTTTCCAGGTTCTTGCTATTACAAATAATGCTGCTATGAACATAGTTGAGCTAAAACCTTTGGATTGTGAATGTGCACCTTTAGGGTATACACCCAGAAGTGGTATTGCTGGGTCCTTGGGGAGATTGATTCTCAGTTTTCTGACAAACCGCCATACAGCATTCTAAAGTGGCTGAACAAGCTTACACTCCCACCAACAATGGAGTAGTATTCCCCTTATCCGCATCCTCTCCATGATAGGCTGTCATCTGTGCCTTTTATCTTAGCCAATCTAACAGGTGTTAGGTGATATCTCAAAGTTGTTTTGATTTGCATTTCTCTGATGGCTAAAGATGATGAGCACTTTTTCAGGTGCCTTTTAGCCATTCGTAGTTCCTCTGCTGAGAATTCCCTTTTTAGATCTGAACCCCATTTTTTGATAGGGTTATTCAAGGTTTTGGGCTCTAGATTCTTGAGCTCTTTATATATCTTAGAGATCAGTCCTCTATCACTTGTAGGGTTGGTGAAAATCTTTTCCCATTTTGTAGGCTGTCGTTTTGTCCTATTAACAGTGTCCTTGGCTTTACAGAAGCTTCCTAGCTTCAGGAGATCCCACTTACTGATTGCTGGTCTTAGTGTCTGTGCCACTGGCCTTATATTTAGGAAGTGGTCGCCTGTGCCAATTCGTAGACATGTATTTCCCATTTTCTTTTCTATCAAGTTCAAAGTGGCTGGGTTTATGTTGAGGTCTTTCATCCACTTGGATTTGAGTTTTTTGCATGTTGACAGGCTCGGATCTATTTGCATTTTTCAACATACTTCCATCCAGCTATGCCAACACCATTTGTTAAATATACTTTCTTTTTTTCCATTGAATGTCTTGGGCCTCTTTGTCAAACATCAGGTATTCATAGGTTTTTGGGTTAATGTCTGAATCCTCAATTCTATTCCATTTATCCACAAGTCTGTTTTATTGCCAGTACCAGAATGTTTTTATTACTTTAGCTCTATAGTATAACTTGAAATCAGGGATGGTGATGCCTCCTGAGGTTCTTTTATTGAGTAAAATTGTTTTGGCAATCCTGGCTTTCCTGTTATTCCAAATGAAATTGAGTATTGTTCTTTCAAGGTCCAAAAAATTTTGTGTTGGAATTTTGATGGGCAGTGCATTGAATCTGTAGATTGTCTTTGGTAGAATTGCCATTTTTACTATGTTGATCCTACCAATCCAGGAACATGGGAGAGCTTTCCATGTTCTGATATCCTCTTCAATTTCTTTCTTCAGTGATTTAAAATTTTTGTCAAATAGGTCTGTTACTTCTTTGGTTATAGTTACTCCAAGGTATTTAATACTATTTGCAGCTATTATGAAGGGTAATGTTTCCCTAATTTCTTTTTCAGCTCTTCTATCTTTAGTGTATGGAAGGGCTACTGATTTCTTTGAGTTTATCTTGTATCCTGCTACATTGCTGAAGGTGTTTATCAGCTGTAGCAGTTCCTTGGAAGAATTTTGTGGGTCACTTATGTATACAGTCATATCATCTGCAAATAGAGATAGTTTCACTTCTTCTTTTCCAAAGCCGAAGGCGTAGTTCCAGCGCAACACATTTAGCTTTTCTTTTCCAATTTGTATCCCCTTAATCTCTTTTCCTTCCCTTATTGTTTTAGCTAAAACTTCAAGAACTATATCGAATAAATAAGGGAAGAGAGGACATTCTTGTCTAGTTCCTGACTTTAGTGGGATTGCTTTGAGTTTTTTTTCCATTAAGTTTGATACTGGCTGTCAGCTTATTGTAAATCGCCTTTATTATATTTAGGCGTTCTCTCTGTATTCCTGATCTCTCCAGGGCTTTAATCATAAAAGAGTGTTGGATTTTGTCAAAGGCTTTTTCAGCATCTAAGGATATGATCATGTGGTTTTGTTTACTTTTAGAAATATTAAAAATGTCTTATAAGTAAGGGTAAAAATGGAAGTAATCACTACAATATTTTATTACAGAAACAAGAGATTACAATGGGGATTGATTGCATAATAAAATGAATCTAACCAGGACCATTTAAGAAAGTCTTACCTGTGTCAGAGAAAAAGAAAACTAAGAATGTTTCCAAGTTTGTTTGTCTCTTATGATTTCCAAAACAAAAGTTTCTATTAGCTGAAACTTAAAAGAGTGAAACAGAGGAGTGCTGGAGAGCTACGAGTTTAATTTGCTTTTGTGTGTTGAGTTCAAACTGTCTCCATGGTGTAGCTTCTTCTTCAATACTAAAACTAGATGATTAAGCACAAAATGAAAACTGTGAGGAAAGAACCTTCTGGCAATTCTTGTTTCAGTTAGAAACTAAGAAACATTTCTTTTGTATCATTGATTAATTATTTGGTTAATTTAAAATGCATTGTTTTACTAGAACTTACTTTGTATTCATTTCCATCAACAGTTTTATACCTAGTCTAAAAACAAAAATATTACATTCATGGAATTTTTGTGTTTTTTTTTCCCAAAAAATAGTCTCCTGAATTCCAGGTTTCAGAATTAGAGATTTTGAAATACTTCTTTTCATAATACTTAAATTTTTGAAAGTTGCACACATTCTTACATACTATATCTATTCACCATTGCCTTACTACAACTTCTCATAGATGTTATATACCAAATTTTCCTCCTTACTTTATGTCTCTCATTAAAAAATATTATTAACGTGCTTTCAAGTCCAATTGCTTTTGTCTGTATTCACTTCGTTGTGTGGCTATCTACTGGAATATGAATAATATACCCAAAGTCATATTCACATTCACAAAAATTATTCATTCTCCCTCAAAGGGAAACAATGACAATAATCCCTTTAGTAAGTCAAGGGAATCAAAAGCTCCTACCCCATCTATGCTAGAATGTTGATTAGGTCCATCTTCTGCAGATGGGATGCAAATGAACACACTATTTGATTCTTAATATAGTCATACCATGCTCATTAAGTCAGAATTTAACAGTTCTCTACATTGTTGTCCAGTTCCTATATTCCTTGTTCTTTTTTCTGTTTTATAAAATTTTCTGATGGGAGTTGTAGCTCATCCACAGATGAGATCAGTTATTTATACCTATACTTTGGTCACTTAATGAGTCTCAGTATTGATTTTAATAAGTCTAATACACACTGCAAAAAGAAGTTTCTCTGATAAGAACTAAGAGAAACACAGACATGTGGATACAAACGTAAAGATTAGAGTACAGTTTAACATCATGACCATTTAGGAAAACAACAATAGTAGACTCACCCATAGGGTCCATGACACCCCACTTATAGGCTTTGATCAGCTTAATAGTATCATGTAGAAATTTAAAAAGGAAGTGATTAATTATCCCAATAACCTTAATGCCATTAATGCTTCAATGAATAAACTATGGCTACAGATCAGTGTTGTAGCATCCCAGGTCCAGTTCAGGGAAAGACTATTTTATATGATACCAAACCCAGTAGCTTATCTAGTGTCTTCTGGTACTATGCTTCCTATCAGTGACATAATTTCTTTCTTTTTTTTTTCCTTCTTTATTTTGTATTTATCAAAAAAAAACAGTAAAAAGAATTTAAAATGCAGAAGAGTTAACAATAACTATACAGAGGATAAGAATCATAAGCATGGCTTATCAAGGGTAGAAATACAAATAAGATTGCTACACATATATTTTCTTTGTGTTCAGCTTTCCCTATATATCCTTATTCAAGGTC
>PVIH01010255.1:0-76751 GCA_004025045.1 Sigmodon hispidus
AAGAATGGATTAACAAACTGTGGTACATCTACACAATGGAATACTACGCAGCAATAAGAAAAAATGATATCCTAAAATTCACAGGCAAATGGATGGATTTGGAGAATATCCTCCTGAGCGAAGTCTCACAAACTCAGAGAGATAAGCAGGGGATGTACTCACTCACTAGTGGTCTATAAACAAACAAACAAGAAAAAAAACCATGAGAAATTTTCAAACCAGTTAAAGACTTCGACTCATAGATTCAAAGGTCAGAAAATTTCAAGCAGATTCCACACTTATACATACCACAATTTAGTTGCCAAAACACAAAAATAAAGACCTTAAAACCACTGGGTAATTGTCTGTTTTTTTTTTTTCCTTTTCTTTATTGCTAGAAATGTTAGACAGGTCTCTCTCCTAATTTCTTTGCTTACATTTAAATGACAAGGTCATTTTAGTACTGAGAACACAAACAATTCAATACTTAAAAGAAGAAATTACATTTAATAATAATAAACAACTAGATACTCCCTCATAATCTCAGGACTCAGAAAGCTGAGAGAAAATTCAAGGCTGACCTACTCTGCTTAGCATATGCCCCTCCATCTCAAAAATAAACAAGCAAATAAAATACAAATATAGATTCTATTTAAATGTTTGTATTAATTTATGCATTTTCCTTCCTTGTTTAGAGCTATAAGTCTAGAAATGTTATGTGACAAGGAAGATGAGAGAAAGTGCCAGAAGAATGGGTTACACAGGAATGATGAGGGATTGGAGGGGATCTTATTTTACCTCCAAAGTTAAGATCTCAGTGGATGCTCTCTGGGTTTGGTAAAACTGTTCAGTGCTAATGCTTTTATGGGGTATTTTCATGACCCCTTGATGATGTCCCTTTAGAAACTTCTGATTGAAGGTTCCTCCCCCTGCTGAGCACTTCAAGTGCTCCCCCCACCCATCAGTTTCTGTAACCCATGACACATCCTATTCTCTTCTTCTGGCCAGCCTGCCTCATGAGGCGCCTCCTTGGACCAGGTCCTTTGACATTTGTCCTCAGACTGTCTCCTCTGGTCACCCACACTCGGGATACACTTGTCCTGTTGTCAGTAAAAACAAGCTATGTTTTCACAGTGTGCCACTTTGTCTCGGCTCTGCCACTAGATAGACAGCCACTGCCACAGCTTCTAACCTTTAGACTTCTTAGAAAAGGCACAAAATTCCAGTCTCTCAGTCCCCACAGCAAGTCTCACGCTCCCAGCCAAAAAATACGCCTCTCAAGCTGTTTTCCCAGTTATGCTTTGCTTACCTGGAGCCCTTTTTGGCTAATAGAATTGTTTGAAATATAATCAAGCATTCTCCCTCCCTCCCTCCCTCCCTCCCTCCCTCTCTCTCTCTCTCTCTCTCTCTCTCTCTCTCTCACACACACACACACACACACACACACACACTCACACACAGAAGCAAACAAGCACTTACCATATAGTATAATTAGTAAAATTTCTTTGGAGCACGTAAGAGAAGTTTTTAACCTTGGCCATAAAAGACTTGTTGGAGGAAGCCATATTTAAACAAGACTTGTGGAATTCGTAATAGTTATTTAGGCAAAGTGGGAAAATAAGAGAGGCCAGGAAACAAAACAGGATGTACTCAAGGAATTGAAAGTTTAGGGCTTCTGTATCAGAGTGTAAGCATGGAACGAGAGAAAAGGACACTGGAAAAATGACCCATTGTCTCTTCAGGAAAAAAAAAAAGTAAATTTTATCCCAAGGCAATGGAGAGTCTTTAAATGTCTCCTCTTCATATTTTGTTGTGTGGTTCAGAAGGCATCCAGGCTGCAGTGTGGGGACAGGTTAGGAGGAAGATCATAGATAGAGCAAGTCTGAAGCAGAAGTTAATTGCATGGCCATTGCCAAACCCAGACAAGGACCAGAGAGCGGGGACAGAAGTGGCAGAGAAGTCTGGGGAGCCTCAGAGCCATTTAGGCAAAGAATCCATTGGGTTGGTGCCGGGAAGATGAGGAAGACAAAGGAAATAAGATGTCACCCAAGTCACTGCCTTGACCAAGATGAACACCAGATCCCGGTCTCCATGATGGAGGAGCTGTACACCTCCCCTGCTTCCATTGCTGGAGAGACTTCTGTTCAGCCTTCAGATCGCAGCCCAACTCTCCGCACACACCGAGACTGAAATGTCCCCATCCCTTTCTTCATTACAGTGACACTAATCATTTATGTGTAGGCTTCCCAGTTGCCAAGAGCTTGAAGATGCAGCCCCTGTGTTATTTATTATGTGCGTCCCCCACCGTCAAGTAGCCAAATTCCCAACACACGGCATACTGGGGCTTGTTGGATAGGGTGAGTCCTCCTGAATTTTAAAATATGGGAGCTGTAACACAGAAAGGAATATCTGTGATGAGGTACTTCTGAGCAAGAATGTCTGAGAAGCAGCAGGTATGAGAACTGTCATTATGCCATCATCCCAGAAAAAAGAAAAAAAAGAAAAG
The DNA here is from genome assembly GCA_004025045.1 of Sigmodon hispidus. NCBI lineage: Eukaryota > Metazoa > Chordata > Mammalia > Rodentia > Cricetidae > Sigmodon > Sigmodon hispidus. The sequence goes on from PVIH01010255.1 coordinate 2,486, forward strand.
GTCACTGCTCCCTAACAGACAAGACTCTACCTGTCTGGGAAAGACAGGGACCTGAGTTATTCAAGTGGGATTTTGCTCAAGACAGAGTGTATCAAATGTCTCATTGATGCTGTCTGATTATAGACTTTCAATTCTTTCTGTAGCTACAATTCTCAATCATCAAACAAGATACAGATTTTAGAAAAAGAAGGGACTGGTTTAACCACGAATATAATCCTGCCCTGTGACAGGGTGACAGTGTTAGAAGTCAGTCCTAAAGCAAAGTGGTTAAAAACAGGGACTCTGGGGCCTCACATCCTGTGATTAAATACAAGCTGTGCCACTTACAGGCGAGGTGACCTCTATTCCTGGGTCTGAGTTCCATCATTTGAAAAGCTAAGTAAAGTACACTACTATTGTACAGTGTGGCTTCAGGGCCACACTGCCAGCATTACTCAGTAGTGAGAGGTCTAATTTAATATTCACAATGTTGCTTTGAGTACAATATGAGTCTATATACAGGAAATCCAAGTTAACAGTGCTTAACACATTCTTCATGTTGTTACTATGACTACTTCACAGTACCAGTACTCAAATATTATTTTTGAAATTGAACCTCTTTCTGCTTCTTAGTATGCCCTGGAATTCCTGAACTCAAGGGACCCTCCTACCTCTGTCTCCTGAGTGGTGGGACCACAGGGCTATGTAACCATGGCCAGCTTCCGGTCACCATGTGCAGGTCCAGGCAGATTTCTGCATTACCATCGGCACTTGAAGTGAGGAAAACGCCAGGAAAGGCTGTCACAGAATCTGTGCATTTTACTAACCTGCCACAGCAGAGCTGCAAACCCTTCACTGGGAAGCCTGAAGTAGGAGGCTCCAAGTTCAAAAGTTCTAGGCCAGCCTGGCCCTCCACAGTGAGACCCCCCCCAACTTTAAGATTTTAAAATACAAGTGCATTATTTAGTGACAATATTTCAAATCTTGGTAGAATAATTGCTCATTCAAGCTCTTGTCTTCAAGAATAAACTCAGTGTGCACACAAAGACAGAAGATTTAGAGCTGTGAAATACTTTTTCTATAGCAATGGCCTGCCAATGACAGAAATGACAGAGGCTGGCCGAGCCAAAAAGGAAATATTGGGCATGTGGAGGATATCTGAGGTCAGAAGCCAGCGCAGCTTGGCATTTCCATGTTCAGATCCAGACCATGAGGCTGGCAATGAGGGGCCTCACTCAAACAGACATTCTGTGGGACTATGTCTATCATCAGTTGCAGGAGTTATAAAAGGCGGGTTTAAGTTTTTATTTGGAGAATCCATTCATTTTTCAATTGTAAAACTTAAAAAATATTGATGTGTATGAGAGAGGGATAGAAGGAAAGATAGGGATAGAGAAAGACAAAGAGGGGGGAGGGGAGGAGAGGGAAGGGGAGGGGGAGGGAGAAGGTGGGGGGAGAGATGAACTTGTAAGTGCTATGATTTGACTGTGGAAGTTAAGGGGTGAGAAGACAATTTGAGTTTTGGTTTTCTTCTTCTATCGTGTGGGTTTCAGAGATCAAAATAGGTCATCAGGTTGGTGGCAAGTGCCCTCATCCTTAAAACCATTCTTTTGGGCCCTTTAATTTTAAAGTAGTTTTGAGAAAAAAAAATTCATTAAGAAATCTGTAAGACTGTCATTAGTAAGAAATCATCTGCTTGGTGGTGTTACTACATCCAAACATTTTCATCATCACTAGGACACATAAGGAAACTGTGGGACCAGTGGCAGGCAGCAGGGCAACCTCATCTTCTGACATTTGAGCTCACATTTAGTATTTATTTTTTCTAGTCACCATGTTGATGGAAGTTGTGTGACTCATCCATAAAGGCATTCATATGAATGTAGAATACTTTCATACTTTGAAAGTGAAATTAGCATTTCTAAGGTCCACGTGCTGAATTATTCCAGCCATTTTGGACCATAGGAAGTTGCTTGATAAAAAAAAAAAAAAACCCTGCCACGGAAGGTAATATCCCTTGGTAGAATTGTGGAACTCACCACAGATAGAAGCTAAGGAGATTGCATTATAGAGTAAGTTAACCCTCTGATGAGTAGTCTGTATAATCTAAGCTATTTCCATTCTTGCTATATAAACTAGCAACCTTCACTGGCACTTAGGGGTTAGGCAGCAGACTGGTTTTTTTTTTAAGTGTTTATATGGATGTGTATTGAATGTGTTCGCATGGGTGTGTACACATGTGCACTCAGCTAGAGGCATTTGTGCACATGCATGTATGCATGTGGAAGCCTGAGATAAATGTTGGGTGTCTCAATAGAGCTCTGCTTTTATTTTGTGTCTATGTGACAAGGTCTCTCAACAAACCTGGAGCTCATCAACTTGGCTAGGTTGATTGGTCAATGAGCTCCAGAAATCCACTTGTCTGCTCTATCCTTCAGCACAGAGGTTATAGAAATATAATTCCTGCATCCAGGATTTTGAGTTCTTTGGACCTGGACCAAGCTTTCAAGTTGTACAGTGGGCGCTTTACCAAGTGAGCCATCTCCACAGTCCTTGTGAAATGTCTTGAAGTGGAAAATGCTCTAAAAATGTCCAGACTTAGTTGTTTATATTTCCAATGGAACATTCTACAATGACAAGATGTGCTGAACCTGTCCCATTTAATACAGCAGTCTTTAGATACAGCTGATTAGGAATGTTGTGATTAACGAACACTGTATACTCTTGCCTTTGAAAACTAAAAAACTGAATTTCCTCAGTCTCTCACTAGCCATTGAACTTATGGCTACCACATGGACCTAAATTCACTTTCTTAAAATCTCTCATTTATTGAACTGGAGAGATGGCTAGATGATAACAGTTTCTACTACTCTCTTGATGAAGATGTGAGTTTGGTTCCCAGCACTCATATCAGGCAGCTTACCATCTCTTTTACCTCCAGGTCCAAGGGATCAGATGCCCTGTTCCGGACCCCACAGTTACCTGCACTCATACATACACATATCCCTGCACAGACACATACACACAAAACTTCAAATAAAAAGAAATCTTCAAAAATGCCAGATTTATTGCTGTTCCCTAGCATTTTACATGGAAAACACTAAAATGCCCCAAGGCGCAGCATGACCCAGTGACTGTGAAGGTAGACAAGAGAGAGTAAAATTCTTGACAAAATTGAGAAAAAGTAATCCCATACACTTATTTTAAAAACACTTTGGGTTTCTTGGGCCATTTTCATTGGGCCAGAAACACTAGGATAAGGCAAGATTAAGAACTTTGTGAACTGGCTCAGAGGTTAGTCAAGCTCTTACACAAGCACGCTGCTTTCTGCTCTACTTCACCACAGCCTGGGTCAGGAATAAGCTGAGACCTTATCAGCATCCTTAGTGTCAACCTCTTTCTCTCCCAGTGCATCAATTCAACCTGCGAAACATTGAACTGATCATAAAAGAGATGCCAGGTGGTCCTGGGAACCACCCAACTTACCCCTCAACTGTGTCACAAAGGTCATTTTGTGTGGCATCTGGCCAAAACCACATCTTTCAGGGTCTCCCCCTCCACTCCCAATGAGACATGAATGTCTCCCTCTATCTTCCTGTTTGTCTGGCTGAGTGTCCCCACCATAGGCCTGCAGCCACAGCAATGGTAAGATGAATATAGCTGCAAGAACTATATCCACATTTGAGTGTTTAATATCCAAGGGAGGATGTTTTTGTAACACCAGGAAGAGTTTAAACAAATAAACATGATCAGGACACACTATAATTAATGGCTCCACCATAGCCAAACTTCCCAGCTTCATAGTGTCAGCCTGTCTAGACTCACCCAGGACATTGCTTTCTCTTCCATTTAGGAGACCAGGTCCATTGTAGCTGCAGCTAAGTAATCTCACTTGGGACCTGTCACATGTTGATGTTTCCTGGATGGCTTCAACATCCCTCTTCCATGTGTGAAAATTGTCGAGGATCTCAGGCCTATAGACATTGAGTATTAGGAAATAACTCTGGTGCCAATTTATCATAGTCATAAATAAACACACGTTATTGTATGTAGAGTTTGTTCCCTTAAAACTTACATGTTGATTTCCTAACCTCCAGTACCTCAGAATGCAACTATATTTAGAGAGAGAGACTTCATATTAAAGTCTCTGAAATGGTTGTCCCAAGAGTACAAAAATCAGATTCAGACTTGTGCAAAGGGAAAACAATGTGAAGTTACTAGAAGATGTCATTTACCATGCACAAGCCTGAGAGATGCCCACAGACAAAGCCTCTTTTATGATTGTGCCTGTGCTTACATCTATGTGGGGAGCATAGAGAGTCCTGAGTGACATGTGCTGTTCCCACGAGCATGTCCATGTCAAGTGCCCTGTAATAGTTTGAATGCAATTGACCCATATAAGCTCATAGGGAGTGGTACTATTAGGGGATGTGGCTTTGTTGGAGGAAGTGTGTCACTCTGGGGTTGGGCTTTATGGTTTCCTATGCTCAAGATATCACCCAGTTTACAGTCCATTTCCTATTGATTCCTGATCAAGATGTAGTCAGCACTGTGGATATTTGTAGATATTTAATAAATCCTGAGATATCAGAGAGACCACACAGTCAAATCCTAGACCAACAGCTCAGGAAATCCTTGATCCTTGAATACAAGGATAAACAGCTGAATCAATCACACACATCTTTAATCCCAGCACAGGGAAAACTGGAGTGGGACCAACACCTTTAATTCCATAACTCCAGAGACAGAACTTCTTCTGTTTCTGTGAGTTCAAGGCTACACGCCTTTAATTCTAACCTGGAGGGGATAGGGTATAAAAAAAAAAAAAAAAAAAAAAAAAAAAAAAAAAAAAAAAAAAAAAAAAAAAAAAAAAAAAAAAAAAAAAAAAAAAAAAAAAAAAAAAAAAAAAAAAAAAAAAAAAAAAAAAAAAAAAAAAAAAAAACAGGCAGAAACAGAAGCGACTGGCAGAAGCTACCAGGAGTGAGGCTGAGGAAGTTGCAAGACAGCTGAGTGAGATTTGACTGTGGTGCTTCCTCAGTAAGGCTGATATTTCAGCCTTCCCCCAATATTTGGCTCAGAGTCTTCTTTACTTACAACCCAAATCCATGCTACTACACAGCCCCATGTCTGCCAGCATGCTGCCATGCTCCCTGAACATAAAAGTAGAAGATACACCAGGCTATCTCTCTGGCCTAAACTGGGATTATTTTTTTTCCTCCAAGGATACCTTTATCCAAAATAGAACAAATAGATTGAAACCCCTCCCCCTTTGCATCCTCTTCTGTTATCTAGGATGAATTCATCTTTGGAGCCCAGAATTTGACCTTCCTACGGGGAGGTCAGAAAAGCCTTGAAGGATTCCCAGACCCCACACCAATGCTTCCAAGAGTAGTCCTGGGAACATCAGGCTATCTTGGCAAGTAGCTCTTGTCAGATTCTCCTGGGCGAAGAGTTTTGTTAGAATCTATGGAAAAAGAGAAACTGAGGAAATGGCTCTGTGGATAAAGCACTTGCTACAAAGAGCAAAGACCAGAATTTGAATTCCTAGAATGCACATAAAAAGCTGGCCAGGCATGGTGGCTGTGTGTATCTCAGGAGGCAGAGACAGAAGTCCTCAGGACTGCCCAGAACCAGGGATCTCTGGATTCAGTGAGGAGTCTTGCCTCAGTAGATGAAGTGGGACACAGTCAAAGAAAGTTCAAATGTCCGCTTTGACCCTCCACCCTCACATACATATGTACCCCAAGCACATGGGAACACATATATGCACAGAGACATAGCATACACAGTTACAAACAAGAACCAGTTCCTCCATTCTCTAAAGAGGGATACTTGCTCTACATAGGGGAGGGGGATGGCTTGGTCCTGCTTCAACCTGATATCTCAGGCTTTACTGACTCCTCATGGAAGCCTTTGTTATCTTTGAGGAGTAGATTGAGCAGGGGGAGCCATGTAGAGAGGAGGAGGAGGAGGGGAGGGAAGGGGAACCTGTGATTGGCATGTCAAAAAAAACCCTTTGAAATAAAAAAACTAATGACATTTAGAAATACACATACACTCCTGCTTATCTTTCTGGGTTTGTGATATCTCACTCAGGAGGATATTCTCCAAATCCATCCATTTGCCTGCAAATTTTAGGATATCATTTTTTCTTACTGCTGAGTAGTACTCCATTGTGTAGATGTACCACAGTTTGTTAATACATTCTTCAGACTCAGTTTGATGTTGGGGGAAGAAAAGTGGATTTGCCAGGAGTGGGGGCTGAACTAAGCAATATCGGGACCTTGGGACCTTGGGACTGCCTGCCCAGGGAGGGGATGGGGAGATGTGGAGAAGAAAGAATGACCTGATCTGGTGGGAGGGGGAAGGGACCTTGATTAAGGATATACAGGGATAGAAAATGTGACTTCTTTATTCATAATAAAAAAATTTAAAAAAAGAAAACACACACACAGAGTTTCCTAGAACGCTTCTTCTGTGTATCTCCCAGGTAGGGAAAATAATTGATAAGTTGAATGTCATGCTGTCTTTAATGTCCCAAAGGAGAGTCTCTTGTTCTATTGTTTATCCATAAGTACATGATTGCTTTGGCCTGTCAGGAGTGTTATCCAGTGGGCTGTGATTTGAGAACCCCAAAGGACTCTTTTGCCTTATGCTGATGCTGCCCTAGCCTGGATCTAAGTCTCTAATAAAACTGAACTTGGGGAACCGAGAGTAGGGATCATAACCAAGCACACTGTCAAGAAAAAAAGAAGTTGTTTGAGCCATTCTGTCTTTGCTATTTAAGATTGTCGTTCAATCCATCCACAGGAGTGAGGGACCTGGAAAGCTATGGGAAATAGATCATAATAGACAGAAGGAGCTCTGTCATGGTGGTGGGTATACATAGGGATGTTATCAAGACATTGCATTACTAGAAAGACTTGGAATGAGAAGCTGAGTCACCTCACTGACAAGAAACCCAAAGCACATCTCTTGCTGCCACAGCAAACTATCCTCACTCACAAAAGGTATTCAATAGCCAGCTTCCCATTCTGCAACGTTCATATCCATCATCTATCTACCTATCTGCCTACCTATCCATCCATCCATCCATCCATCTATCTATCTATCTATCTATCTATCTATCTATCTATCTATCAACTATCTCCCCTTTTTCTTCTCTGTCTTTGAGACAGGGTCTTTTTGGAGCCCAGGCTATCCTCACACTTACTATGTAGATGAGGACTACCTTGGACTTCTAATTTTCCTGGCTCCACCTTCTCAGAGAAGAGATTACAGACCTGTACTACTGTACATTGTTTATGTGGTACAAAAGATCAACCCAGGGCTAATAGAGTGTTAGGCAATCACTCTCCCAGCGGGTTACAGTCCCATCTCTTTCCCACTCTTGATTTTGAGAGGAAATACTCATTTATTTTATTTAAAAGATCCTTATTTCACACATTCAAAAACATTTATCCTTAATATGTTGTTTGTAGTTAGTCACATTGCAATTTAATTCTCTTATAATTTTAATAAAAAGTTAAACTTGCTATAAATTTAATAGAAAAGTCCATATGTATCTGTATTAATGTATAAACCTTTGAAAGAAGGTAATTTTGCAATTATACTTGGTAAAAATCAGTGTGAGTCATTTAGCATATATTTATCAATAGCTATTTTTTTATAAATAAACCTTTAAAAATAAAGTTGTCTTCTCTTTTCATTATCATGCTTCTTTTGATATCCAGAGCCATTTGAGGGTACTAAAATAACTAAGTTTTCTGGTCTAAATCTTGAATTATTTGCACATTATGTAGCCTCATCATACTTGTAAAACTTACCTAATTACTCAGATTCCTAGAATTGGGGTCAGTGAAAGGAAAAATTAGGGTTCCAAAGATGGAGAAAGTACTAAATACTTCACTTTTCTTTTTTCAACTTGAAAATCCAGTGATTTGTTTTGTAAGCACAAAACCTGTTCACAGCATCAAAGTAGTCACAGCTAAAATGTCCTGCTTTCCACTTTAATGGGTATACCCAGTAATTGGCCTAGCCATCACCTACTGCTGGATGTTAGAATTGCATCCAACTCCTGTCCTCATATATAGGGCTCAGGTGCACTTGGCTGGCTGTGGCTCTTTTGCTTGTTTCCATATTTGATTCTTAGGCTATGCCCCTGGGAGAATTATTGGATAAAAAGGTAACATCCTACAGTTCTTGAGTCATGTACAGCTGCAATTTATACCTTTGTGACCAACATTTCCTCCAAAAGAATATAACCTTCCATAACTCCACAGTGCCCTACTTGACTTCCTTCTCGGTTCTAGTATCTCCAATGTTTCCAAACTTTAAGCTTCTCTCTAAAGAAAGATACAATCTAAAGCATTTCCATCAATTCTGAATAGAGAAGCCTGTTTGCTAAAGGAGTGTTTGCATATGATAGAAGTATATTTAGACTCATTTCCCCCACCCCCAAATCATGTACACTTTGTATGTGTGGCTCTTCTGGGTCTCTGAGGGTAGCTATCTTGCCTCAACTCTTACACACATACACATAGAGGGCGTACCACACACACACTTAAAATTAAAATTTATGTGAATAAAATATCAGTTCCATAAAATACTCTGTATAGTGCCACCAGGTAGCAAAACATGAGGAATGAGCTGAATGTCATGCTGTTTAAAGAAGAAGAAGAAGAAGAAGAAGAAGAAGAAGAAGAAGAAGAAGAAGAAGAAGAAGAAGAAGAAGAAGACAGCTGATGCAATGCACATTCTCCAAAATTAAAACTATCATAATTATTCTGGCAAACATACACTTATGTATGAAGACAATGAGAATTATTGTATTTTAAAATAAGACACCTCCAAAATGATAAGCATTGAATCTCTTTCTACATCTTTGCACATTCAATAGATTGGCACTAACAGTGTGATGTCTACCTGCTGTTGAGGTAGACATGACTATACAATGACAACAGAGACATTGCCTCCACCCCCATGGAGTCTATGTGGGTGAGTGTAACTCATACCATGATGAAGTCAGATAGGGAAGTCTTCCTGCCCAGCTGGGAAAGCCGCACTGTGCAATTTGACCTTTCCATCCTGAGCCCAGCCAGGCCCACTCCCAAACCTCCCACAGTTTCCCAAGATGAGTCTGTGTGAGCTTCTCTTGCCTCTCCAAATTTCCAGTTGAGAAGAGCTGACAGGTCAAGCAGTCAGAGGCATGGTACTGGATCGGAGTGAAACAGCAGAACTGGAAACGGGAGAAAAGAAGAGACTGCCCTAGCCAACCACTCAGCCCCCACATTAGATGCTTCCAATGAGTAGTGAATAAATGAGACTATTCTGTACTCTGCTGGCTGTGACCTGCCATCTTCCAGGCCAGGCTGGCAGGTTTCCTATGTAAATAAAGGCTCCTTACTCTGTGTCTAGGGTAAGTTTTATTTGCAGAACAACTGACCAAATTCTGGGGCTCTCGTGAGAGGGAGCCCAGAAATGCAGAGTTCACAGCTATCATCTCACACTGAGCATGGCTGTGCATGTGCAAATCTGACCAGTGATTTGTGTCTGTTTGTCTGTCTGTCTCCTCTCCAAATCTTTAGCAATTCAATAATAAACATCAGAAACCAAACTCCACTCAAAACATTCACAAACACACTGCAAACATGTCTAATGTCATTGAAGCCAAGGAAGTGGGGCTAGGGGAAATGGGTGTTGGTGGGTGTTCCCAGTGCCTATGGTCACAGCCTTAGCCACAGCCTGAAAACACAAGGTATCAGGTTTTCAGCTAGCCCCCTTGGTGGGGAGAGCTGGGAGTTTCTGACCTTCTTTGGGGTTAAGGCCGCTGTTCTCAGTCTGTGCGTAAGCGAGTGGTCACAGTCCTTAATTGCAAAGGGGAAGTGGTCAGAAAGCATACTGTCGTGGCGAGATTGATAACTTGTAAGATCTCTTGGAAGAACGCCAGGAAATAACAATGGGGTTGAATCTGAACTAAATATACATATTCAACACTTGCGTGCTTGCTTGTACTTTCCAACAAGCTCCGAAAAGAAAAAGGGAAAGTTGACAGAAAAGACTTGGAGATGGAGTTCATAACAAAGCATGAAGTTGTTTTCTTTAAGACCAAGTCTCAAGGATCAAGAGTAGTTTACATCACACGGCCAGAGCTTTGTAAGGCTCCAGGTTGGGACACACATTTCTTTCATTCTGTCTTTCCATTCCTGAGAAAGAACGCCATCTAGAAAATCTCAGGCAAAGTTGATCATGTAGAGCTTCCAATTTGCTATTGAGCATTGCTTCTGTTTCAAACAACAGTGAGGTCTGAGCTACCAGTTCGCAATCTGACTTGACATGAAAGAATTGTTGACAAAGTGGCTGTAATATCACTTCTGGAGTTCCAAGGACTTAACTGCAGAAAGAAGCCTGAGAAATGGGAGACAGTGAATCAAGACCACAGAGCCGATTGGTCATCATACACGCACAGAGTCTTCATCCAGGAAAAAAAATCTCAGGGGTGAGAAAACAATGAACCCTGAGCAGAGAGGGACAGGTTACATGATGGTGAGTTCAGGATGGGTCTCTGTGTGTACACACCTTCCCAGGTGTGCATGAGGGGATGAAGGGGGGTAAAACATAAGATCTTGAATACTGTGCAAAGGATTGTGGGATTTATTCTGCATAATCAAATGATGGGATGGTCAACAGTTTTGGGGGTGTATGACTAGTGTCACTTTCTAAGATCTTAAATTATACCCCAGTTCTGTTAAGGTCCTTTCATCTTGGTTCATCATCTGCCTCCTGAATGACTGGCACATAGTAACACCTTATCAGTAATAGCCAGTGATGTGCAAACGTATAAAGGTACTTGGAATGTTCTCAATCCAGGCCCTGCTATCCTGACATCTTAAAGTCAATCTGATTGATAGTTAGGCAACTCATCAAAATTCTGTTTATAGAAGTGATAGCATCAGTTGTTAAAGCATCTCCCACAGTTTTACACACACACATTCTTTACTATTATACAGCAAGGAAAAGGAAGCAGGAAACATTTGTGTTCTTCTCTTGCAGAATATAAACTTTAAAAGCAGACTGATATCACCAGATTGATGAGTTTCTACAAATAACAGTCACTTAGTGATGCAAAGTGCTGGCTGGCCACACTGCCATGAACCCCTCATGCTGGATGGGAGGAGTCAGGACAGCCCTGGAAGAGCTCTGTTTATCTGCCAGTACTGACTCAGCAGTGTGCTGTAAGAATGGTTTTTTGTGGGAGGCACCAAAAAGTAGCAATAATAATAATAATAATAATAATAATAATAATAATGACAGCGATAATAATTTTAAAAGAGATTCTCATGGAAAGAAAGTTAGCTGTAAGATTAAGTAAGTGAGCGAGCTCCTGGAAGCCGAATCAAACCAGAATGTAGGAGAAACACTGAGCAGTGATTGTGTCCTCTTGACATTCCCAAACATAGCTGTCACAAAAGTGAAGCCTTTAGGTCCTGCATGATTCTCATGACGACAACAATAAGAGAACAGAAGGCTTCCAAAATAACAGTTGATAACATTGGAAATCCCTACTTTATAAATTTGAAATGTGGTAGGTGTTAGCCTTGCCCGTGTGATTGGCTCGAACAATAGACAAGAGGGACATAAATGTTTAGTTCATTTTTATTTCATATTTTAACGTCTCCAACACTGGTAACCTGATACAGAAAGAAGCATTTACCCCATTCTCATGGCATACAAGAATATCATCACAGAGGCTGGAGAGATGGATAGCACAGCAGTTAAAAGCTCAGGCTCTTCTAGAGGCCCACATTTGGTTCCCAGCACCCACATGGTGCCTCACAACCATCTGTAAGTCCAGCTCCATGGGACCTAATATCTTCTGACATCTGTGGATACCAGGTACATGTGTGGTGCACAGATGTATATGCAGGCAAAACATCCATACATATAAAAATAATGCTGCTGCAGCCAATGATTAACTATGGATACAGATTCTATGCAGTATGTGCCAGCTTTGAACTTACTTGAATTTTCTTGGGACTAGACACATGAACTTACTTCACTTACATTTTCCTACAGCTTTTCTTCTAGATTTATATTGGGCCATAAGTAGGAACATCTTCAAGCTGTAAGGTGGAGAGTGGGGATGGATGACATGGAAGTGTATGAGTACTCCCACGCATGTGCTCACATGGGTTGATTGAGCGTGACTATGGCTCTATAAAACAGTCTGGCCATTAGGCAAGAGATGTAAGCTGAAGCAAACGGCACAGAAAGTGACTGTAGCTCAAGTGGCAAAGGCCATGGCTGTGGCTCTGAGCTTCAGGGAGAATAAGGACACAGACATACTCTCTTACAAGATGCTGCCTGGCCCTCATGCCCATATTGTTAGTCTTAGTTCAGCCCCACAAATAGGATCACACGTTTCTAGTTCTTTATAATCTAAAAGCAGAGGATCCAATCAGTACTCAATGGATGGCTTTGTTTCTTAAGAAAGAAATTATGCTGCAAACCTGGTATGATATTTACCATCTACTAGAAAACAAATTAAGCTAAAGTGGATAAAGATGGGAAACATGAAGCCTTTCCTCTCCAAACTCCTGGAAAATTGTTCTAGAACTAAAACCTCCAGTTCTCTGGGACCATGAGAGACCAAAAAAAATATTAATGCTTTCATTTATTAATTAAGATAGAATCACACAATATAGCTGAAGCCAGTGTGGAACTTACTGTATGGCCTGGGCTATCTTCAAATTTGTGATTCCTCTGCCTCTGACTTCCAAGTGCTGGCACTGTAGATGTGTACATCATATTCCATTCCAAAAGAAAAGTGAAAACTTGTTCCTATAGATTAAAAGTTCTTGTAAATTCAGTCACTTCTGCTTCCTTTAAGCAACTAGCTTTTGCACTTAACATTCCTCTCCAGAGAGGACCTATCTCATTCTATTGTCACCTGTAATGTTTTCCATACATGGCCTTCCTCCCATCAGCACTGTCCAGTCTCACATAGGCCTGAACCCACTGAAGCAGGGATATTTCAAACAGACCAATAATAGAATAGCTTTATTCTGTGACCCCAGACAAGCTCAAGTGTTATGGGTTTTATTCTGTCGCCACACAGAAGGGAAATAAAAGTCATCATTTAAGAAGGCACTTTAAAGACAAACAGCCTGGGAAAGAAGACATAATTGAAGAAGAAATATTTGTAAAGAAAACATGAGCTTTGTGATCATTCGTCTTCATTTTACACATCTTCTCCTGCCTCCCTGCCATCTACGTGAGAGACTTCCCATCTCTCTCCATGCTGTGTTTACTCCCTATGCACACAGAAGATCAAAAGATACTCGCTGGGAACATTAAGTACCAAACGCTCTGCTGGGCTCTAGGATGATGGCTGAGCAAAACAGAGTCAACAGGTGCAGTCACCACAACCAATCATCAAGTCTAAACAAATCGCCCTAGTGACAACCCAATCTCCCAGTGAACTCTTTTCAGTGTTTTCTCAGTTAATGTTAATCCTTGAGTTTGCAGAACAAGCAGGAACATGGCCTGGGGTGCCTACACTAGAACTCCAAGTGACCGAGACAGACTCTCCAGTGCGGAAGAACCCTCCAGTATCTCTGCCTATAGATCCAAATTTTTCTCTCTTTGCATCCCCACAAGTGTCATTGAAATGCAGCCATGGAGATGCCTTCAGCCAACAGAGAGCTGTACCAAATTCTCCTGCTACCCTTACATGATGATGATAAGTTCTGTATTGCCAGCATGGCTGTTGTCAACATGGAAAAAGTTTATGTCTTCAGTTTCCATTGATGTATGGCACTTTCTAAAGCTCTTGTCTAGAAGTTGGGAGTTCCAAAGGCCTCTAAGGACTGAGCTGGAAAGAATAGAAAATGGAGGTAGGAAGAGATTGTCTAAAGCAGAGGAAATGGGCTTAAGTTGCATATGATGCCTTACTATTTGGATCCATAGCAATCTACTTTGTGATGCATGGCTTAGATCCTGTAAATTTCATATATTGTCTTAAAAAGCAAAAATTTTGACAAGTAAGAAGGGTCAGGAAAAGTGGTCTATTATTTTATATGTCATTACAGACTTGGGATGGAACCACAAACCAGAAACTGTGGAGCCAGACAGGGTCATGACCCACCAGCAATACCACTATCAGCAATTATCATTAAATCTACTTTCTTCTGCCTACCACTAAAAACCTGCTAAAGAAGAGTTTGTCTGGAAAAATCCTACACTACAGGGAGCTGGATTTTTCTTTATTTGCTATGGGGTGAGTCTCTTACATCACCATTCATGCTGGCGAGAGCCATGAGCAGCTCTTCTCCAGCTGCATTATGACAGGAAGGCTCAAAAAAATCCCATTGCCTTAAGCAGAAGACTGGGGCTTTCCCTCACCTTGGAAGAGGCCCACCAAGAGAGCTTTGGATGCCATCTGGCCAGCAGTTTACATTCCTTGGAAAGACTTCTTGGCCCATAGAAAGGAGGGTGTCGCCAGCTGAGAGGAGGTCACTGAAAGGAGAGAGTGCTTAGGAGATAAATAACTGACGGTGTTTTAGGGAACCCAGGGCCACCAAAGGAGCCTAGCTGTCTAGTGGCAATTTGTGTTGACGGGAAGTCCAAGGAGTCAGAAAGTATGAAGGATGGGGAAGATGTTCCTCTGATCCTCTTGTACTCTAGAACCTGGAAGAGAAGATGGCGGGTGATGGCACTAGTGTAAAGTCCTAATCAAGATAAATGGTACAATGAAGTTCCTGGCAGTGATGACCATACACTTGGGGTAGCCTGGGTCCTTCTGTGTAGTCAGAAAAGACTTCCTGCAGGAAGTGATCCTTGAGTAGACAGATGGGTGTCTACAATCTAACAAGGAAAAATATGTTGAGGAGGGGATAACTCAGAGACAAGGAAACATTGCCAAGGCTACGTGGCCGCAGGAATCACAGCCTATAACATGAGGTTTCTGGCCCCGTCTGGCTAGAGGTTCAGACCCACATTTTGGACCTGCCTGCCCTGCTTAGCCCTCTAAAAATGACTCAGACAATTATATTAATTTCATCTTGCTTGGCCTATGTCTCAGGCATATTGCTCTTTTATCTTAATTTAACCCATTTTTATTACTCTATCTTGCCACATGGCCCACGGCTTATTTATTTTGTTCCATGTTTTTTCTTGGGCGATTGGATGAGTCTCCCTTGACTTCCTCTCCTTCTCCTACCTATGCTCTGATTTTCCTGTCTATTTACGGTGCCTGATATAGGCCAAAACAGTTTTGTTATTTAAAGAATGATATTTATAGTATATAGAAAGACATTCCCAAATCACTTTTTTTGCTTAATCAAAAAGAAAGGTTTCAATTTTAATATAGTAAAATTATATATTTAAAACAGTTATTAAATAAGAATTATAGTTATAATATTTAGTTTATTTGTATTTAAAAAGATTAAAGAAAATATTTTATTATTTATTTTATTTTGTGAGTCTAAAGTTTTATATATAATATATTTTTTAAAATAATTAAGAAAAACTAATAACTATAGCTATTTAATTTTTAACTATATTAAAGACTATAGAAGAATATAATATTTAAGTAAACAGGAATTATAAGCAACTTTTAAAATTTAGAAATGACAGTTATGACATTTGTCTGGACAGTGGTTTAAATTTTTTTTGTAATATTGGGGAATTTATCTTTAGTTTATAGGCCTAGAGTCTTTGGCACATTTTTTAGTGATGTAGAAAATTTGGCATAGTTTGTTAGTTGTTAAAGCTACTAAAGCTTCCCTAAATAATGCCTGAATCCCACCACAACAGGCTCCTTGGATGAACATAGAAAGCGTATTGCCTTTTCTGAGAAGTCTAAGAGTAGAGGCTGCAGACACCCTGATCATTCAGCTCTGCATCAGGTTGAGAAACAGGTTCTTGTCCCAAGAAAATAGGAAAGTCTCAAGGATTTAGGCATGATAGACTGTTGTAGTTTTTTAAACTTATTTTTACATTTTATTTTTTTTTATTTTGGAGGATCACTGAGGCTATAGTGTGAAGAGCAGTTGTTGAAGTGCATAAGAAAGAGTAGAGACCAGTTAGGTCACAGGAGATGTCCAGGTTAGTGCAAGGCAAGTGTTGTCAATTTGACAGCGTCTAGAATTACCTGGGAGACAGGACTCAGAGAATGCCTGTGAGTGATTATCTTGCTTAGATTAAGTGTGATGTGTCACTCAATATGGGTGGCACCCATTCCCAGAGATGGGATGCTGGATGGTAGAAGAGAGAGAAAGTGAGCTGTGCATACCATTCATCTCTACCACCACTCCACCTCCTCACAAAGATAGATGGTTCCCTTGAACTGTGAGGCAGAATAAATACTTCCTTTCTTAAGTTCCTTTTGTCTAAGTATTTTATCACAGAAATTGGAAAGGAAACTAAAACAGACAGTTGCAGCTGAGACTGAGGTGCTAGAGACCCAGCAGAGATTTTGTACCTGTGTGTCTATCCACCCATCTACCCAACCACACAGTGATTACTGCAGAGTATTGGTGTCTCCCATAACAATCCTAACCCTGGTCTGGTGGAAGATTTCAAACTAGTCAAGTGTACATGGACAGTGTTTCATTCCAGAGGATGTTAGTGATGCAGAAACTGGGTGATACTGTTGTCAGAATCTATGCATAGAGGTTAGAAATATAGCTAAACATCTTATGATGTTGACAGACAGGCCAGTTCCAAACAATTATCCAGCCCAAAACATTAAGAATGCCTGATCTAAAAACCCTAGTGTTGACTGGCCTTCTCCGTGAATAGCCTCTCTGAAGGCTGATAGATGACTTCCTTCTATCACTAGTAAGAGTAACAGATGCAGATGAAAATATTCATACATGACAACCAGGAGGACTAGTCAGTGTCTATTGGGCACCGTCACACTCCTAGTGATGGCAAACTGTGTGAGAAATTCTTTCCCATTCTCCTCCATCTTTCTCCAGTCATCTTGTCACAAAGTCTATGGTAGCCCTCTGCATTCAAACATGTATTTCTCATGAGGTTCCATCCAGTGTTTGCAGACTCAGATTCTGACTGCTGTTCCAGTAGGTGGCTAATGAATGACCCCACAGTTCAGTCTAAGGAAGACAAAGATTTGGGGTTGTGGTGGAGGGAAGCTGGCATGTACTGAAGTAGAAGAGAACTGTATGATGAGTACTTTACATAATCATCCCAAGATATTAACTCCAGTAAAACAGTAGCTACCCTTTCTTGCTGGCTCTCAACTTATATCTTGGTATGATTATCAATTGTCCCCCCAGAGGTTCATGAGTTTGAACATCTTACCTCCGATTGCTTATGACATCTGGAAGGGTGTGGAACCTTTTGGAAAGTAGAGCCTATCTAGAGGAAGTGGGTCTCTGGGGGAGGGCTGGGTTTTATTAGTTATAGCCCAATCTCTCTGCTTCTTTGATGGCCACCAAGATACGAGCAAGGAGCCACACATTCCTCCACCTTGCCTTTCTTACCAGGCTGTATCCTGAAATCATGAGCCGAAACAAATTGTTTCTCCCCTGAGTTCCTCCGCAGATAAGCACTGAGCACAGGATGTCTTATACCACCCCTTAAAATCAGGTTGAAGACTAGATCCCACATTCTTCGCCCTTTCACAATGGTTTAGTCCATCACCCTTCCATTCGACAACTCTCATCTCTAGGCTGATATGAGAGAGCTGAATTCTAAACCAGCTCTTACCAAGGGTTAGTTCTCCCTTCTCGGAAAGAAAGGTGATGGTCCTGGACAGAAAATACTTTCTTACACCCTCTGCTGATTGCTCGTCTCCGGCAGGCTTTCTTTTCTAGCTATAGCAAGGATTGCCTGGTTCATCCAATTCCACTGCAACATGTGGAATCACAACTGATGCTTCCTGAAGCCTATTATCTCATAAAGCACACAGAAACCAGAAGAACAGGTAAGAATGGATGAAGGTAAGTGCTTGTCAAAACACCAACAATGAAAAAGAAATATAGTTATGTTCTATCAATAAACACAAGTTTTCTATTTTCATGCAGAAAGGACCCTAGTCCCATAAAAATGGCTTGCATTGTAGAAACCAAACCATTTGGTATTTTAGCATATTCCAGATGGAGTTCATTTATTGTCCAAAATTCACCTCGCCCTTACATTCTCTTTGCTCTACTATATCTGCAAGAATATGAATTTTACTTTTATAAGCACAATGACTGCTCTGGAGTTACTGATGAAAATCTCTCACACAAAAACTAGAGATGAAAATGGCTTTGAATTTTTGCTGATTGATTTCCTTGCCCTGACACAATCTCCTGATTGGCTTGCCTATTAGATGTTGCAGAGAAAATTTGATTTTGTTTCTTTTTGTACTCTTGGGGAACCATGATTCATGTTTCCTTTGCTGTTAGGATGAATATGACGAACAGGTAATTATTAAACTCAAGGTAGATGCATAGAATCACACAAAAGTTATTTTTATTTACATATGAGTTCCAAGCACTAATTCAGATGAAAAAATATATATGTGGTAATTGCCAGTAACCAAAGCCATTTCCACATGTTTCATATATAGTTTCAAGGAAGAAGAAACTAAGTTCAATTCTGTGTCGCCAAGGGCCCATCTGATAAGCAGAATGATGCTTGTAATGTCACATGTCTCTGGAAAGCCCCTTTCTACCCTTAACTGGTTCCCTGACAGTGTTGGAAAATGTTTGCATTGTCCCTGCTTTAAAGTGGAGCTCCAGGCTGCAAGGTAGCTCAACGATAGAGCTTCTGCCTAGCAGCACAGGGCCCTGGGTTTGATCTCCGGTACTGCAAATAAAATAAGATTATCGAACCTTTGATACAATGGAAGTGTTAAGGAAGAAATCTAAGAGAGTTAGTCATTAAAAGTGTTCACACTGTCTCCAAAGAAACAAAACAAATACAATATGTGTGTGAACAATAACAAACATATACATATGTATGTACAAAAATATTTTAAAGAAGAGCCTTTATTTGGGGAGAGCTGACAAGTTTGAAACCCACAGGCTAGACAGGCATGCCAAGATCCAGCCAGAATTAACACTGGAAGCTTGAGTCCAGAGGCAATCTGGACCCAGAATTTTTTTTTTTTGTACTGCAAAGACTTAAGTCTGTTTTCTCCCAAGACTTTCACCTGATGGAATGAAATCCACCTACATCTGCTTTACCAAACTCTGCTGATTTAAATGTTAGTCTCATCTAAATGTCAGCTTCAGAACAACATCCTAACTTGTGTGTGTCCATAATATAGCCAGGTCTACCTACAAAATCCGTCACCACAAATGCTTTGGCACACATGCCTTTACTATATAGACTTGTCAGTCCCCTGAAGGGTCAGGACTTGGTACAGGCTAGTTTTAATAAAGCATGAAAAAGAAAAAGAGAAGAAAGAACAGGGCAGAAGTTCTTGCCATCATCAAACATACATATAACTTATGTTTAGATTCTCATGGAAAAGCCAAAGCCAAGACCATGACAGTAGACTCATGGACCACTCTTGAACTAATACTTGGTGAGTCTTTATCTCATTAGGATTCGTACAGCACTAAAAAGGAAAAGATACTGACATTTAATGATTGGTAAGTCAGCATTTAACAGGCACTATTCTTATTTGCACAGATATTAACACATTTAATCTTTTCCAAATGAAATAAAAATGATTGTTGTTGTCTTTATTTTACATAAGGAATATGAGCTCCAATGAGGTTAGATACCATGCCCAGTGACCTGTTGCTAGAAGTAAGCAAAGGTGAAATTTGGACATCTGAAGCCTGGCATTAGAGCTCATACTCATAAACACAATCTCATCTCTGAAACTGCTATGGAAGATGTTATCTACAATGTCCTTCGTGTTCCCTGTGTTAGTACATACACATACAATATGTTCCTCCCAGTACCAGGAAAGTGATTGCATCTCCCGGACCTAGTTTATTAAGATGGACTAGATATACAACCCATTCCGTTTTCTCCTGCCTGGTTTATACCTTTTCATTTCAAGTGCCTTAAACACCTCGAATTGTATCAGTGCTAGGAGGAACTGAAGGAAAATCAACCTGCAGTTAACTATGATACCTTTGTAAAGCAGCATAGCTGCTCGTGGTGGATGTTTCTCGGTTCTACTTTTCATCATGCTCTGTTTCTGTTTCTTGATTGCCTGGCTCCCATGTCCTATCATTCAGCTTCCCCTGACTCCGCATTAGATGTCAAACCTTTTACTCCACTTCTGCCTACAACTCTATCCACAATAACTCCTGCTTATACCTGGATCTTGTTGCTGGTTACCTGTTATTTTAGTGTTAGTACCCAGTCCCTGAGTTCCACTCCTAAAACATTGCTTTTATCATAGCCCTTCACAAGACAATGATAATTTCCATTGACTGAAACAAAGAACAAAAAAATATGGGCACAATCAGGTCCACTCACTCATATCACATGAGAGCTTCCAGATCCATCATGCTGATGCTATAGGGCCCCAGCCCTGTTCCTTTCTCCAAGTGCCTTAGTCAAGCAAGATGGAACTCAGCAATACTTGGTTACTGTTCCAGGCTAGGCTGCAATGTACATGGAACTGTGGACAGAGGCCCCTTCCTTAATATGGGTAAACTCTCAAAGGAGCCAGCAGACTGGACAGAGAAGCCAGTGATCTACATTCCTTACATATGCGGAACCAGCAGCATCAGGAAAAACCAGGTCAGGAAACACTAAGGCCATGGTTATGAGACAATCTGGAAAACCCAGAGAGTCCCGCTGGGGTATACCTCACAAACCACATGCAGATCATAGGCGATAGAACTGCAGCCACGCAGGCGGCGTTTGCCAGGAATGGAAGGATACCAAACACAGGAACCTCAGCATCTTTCCATGACTCCACCAGAAATCAATGTTCTCACTGATTTGTTGACCATATAAGCAAACTAAATAGGTGCACATTATGGTTAACACAAAGGTAAAAAAAGTTCAACCAACTATGAAAGTGCCTTAGTCAAGCAACTATGAAAGAGGAAACAATTATTTAATTTATTTAATAATTTTATTAATTTATTTAATAAAAGTTTTATTACTGCAGGAAGAAAGGAGGGCACAACTCTTCCTTTGAGCAAAGCAAGTGAGGTTATTTTATTCTGAGAGTCTATCCATATTTGTGTGGAAAGCACTTTTGGCATAGGCACCTTCCTGAGCATGCTCAGTATAGCAGTGCATTCCTGTTCAGTTTAAGGAGAGACTGTAGATTCGCTTTTGTCTATGATTAACTCAAAGCCTGGGAACATGAGTTCAAAAGGTGAAAACTGAGCTGGAGGTGATGTGACTTGTTTGGTAGAGTGCTTGCTTGGGTGTGATTCTCATCATGACATGAAGTTGGGATAGTGTTACACACCTGTAACTCCCAACACTCAGAAAGTGACAGCAAGAGGATCAGAAGTTCAGGTGAAGTTTGAGGCAAGTGAATTCAGGGCCACCCTGGAATACACAAGACTCTCAAAAACCAACAACAACCAACACTTAAACGGCACACAAGGACACTATGATACTTGGGTGCTTCATCAAGATGGTGAACAGAAACACCTCTGGCCTGCTCAATGGTCTCCAAATTTTTTTCACCTGAGAAAAAGGAAAGGCCACACCAAAGGCATATTAAAATAAAGTGTCTTCCAAAGGTGCTTTCCTCTCTTAATGACTGACAAGAAACATGTTCGACATTCTGAATCTTCTTTTTTCTTCACAGTCTTTGGGATACTGTGTTCAAAGTGACACCCTCCCTTGTGTATCCCATGGTCTCTGAGCTTGAATGTTGAGCTAGTTCACAAGATTGCTGGGTCTACTCATACCCAGTGGACCATGTGAAGCTTCTCTTAGATTATCTCCAGTCAGGATACCTTGGTTATTCGAGAGCACCTGGGTTTTGAGGGCTTCCTGTGCATGCCATGGTTGATTGTGCATTAGCATAATTTAAGGCTCATTGACCTTCCACATGAACCCTCATTCAGAGGGCCATTGGGCACTTCTAAGAGAAAAACATTCATAACAATCCAAGTATGGGATTTTTATGCAGGATGAACTATCCCGAAGCAAAAGGTATATGCAGATTTTAAAAAGTGGTAATGATTATGCAATTATATCAAAAATAACCCATCCAGTTTCAAACAACAAAAAAGTCAACCCCACGTTAGCTTAAATAGAATTAAGTGAAATACATAAGGGTAAAGTTGACTGGCTTTAGGTTCTGTGAGATTCAGGCCCCAGACAGCATCACTGGGATCTAACTTTTCAAAGCTCTGAGGATGTAGCTCAGAGGTAGAGTACTTGCCTATCATACTCAAAACCCTGGCTCAATCTCCAGTACTACAGACAATAACAACAACAACAAAAATCTAACATTTCTCTTCCATTCATCAGATTCTACTTCAACTTTTATGGGGCACATATGAATGGCAATAGACACCCGTTACATGATTTTAGGATTTATATCCAATCAGAAATACTGAGTACACTTTTAATTTACTCAACAATTTGGAATCTCTATTGTCAGCCCTTATTGGCATGATTTGGGTGGGGTGTCCGTCTCTGAATCAGTCTCAGTAGCTCGAGGTAGAATGCAATGATTAGTTTTGTGAAGCCTACAGTTGCTCTCTAGGAACTAGGAGGGTGATAGCTTCCACAGGATCCTCTACAGCAAAGGTGCTCACCCTTCCTAATGCTGCTCCCCATTTAATACAATTTCTCATGTTGTGGTGAATCCCACTTATAAAATGATTTTTGTTGCTACTTTATAACAACTGTAATTTTGCTACTGTTATAAATTATAATGTTAACATCTCTGTTTTCTGATGGTCTTAGGAGACCTCTGTGAAAGAGCCCCTTTACCCAAAGAGGTCACAATATACAGGTTAAAAAGCACTGATCTAGAGTGAGAAGCTGACTTTCTATAGATTCAAAGTGCTGTGAGCACAGAAAGGAAGAAAGGATGCCTTGGAATCTGACTTTATTTCTGCCATGCTTATTTCTATATTTCTGGTATATCCCCATCCTTAGCAGATGTCTCATTTAATAATCTGACTTTTTAAAATAACAATCCACAATCTATCTGATCCTGGTAGCCACCCCAGAGGCTCTGCCCTAGTCAGTCACTGCCTGTTGAACCCCAATTCCTACAGAGTCTGCCTGAGATTATACATTGAGCCAGCTTAAGCCCACTATGTGGCATCTCAGATCTGAACCTCCCAACTGCCTCTCATTGCTTATACAGAAAACAGAGCCTGCAAGTTCAGTTCAGGAAAGGCAAATTAGACACATTTAAGCAGAGAGTTGGCTTTGAATACTTGTAGAAATTTTTAAGGGATATCACCCAGTCAAATAAAGATAGCTAGGTAAGAGACACAAGGTAAGAAACTTTCATGGCAAAACTCCTCCATAGCTGCTAATTGTTACACTGTTTACAGTGTGCAAAGATCTCTCTCTCTCTCTTCTCTTTTGTGTGTTCTCTCTGTCTCTCTCTTCTCTCTCTTGGTGTGTGTTCTCTCTCTGTCTCTCTCTGTGTCTCTCTCGTGTGTCTCTCTGTATGTGTGTGTGTGTGTGTGTTTATTGTGCTGAGATCCGACATAACTGGAGACATAGAGTGGGTACATCAAAGTTTCTACTCCTGGTGTGGAAGTGCCCAGTAGCACACTGGTGACGAGACTAGAGCAAAGGCCTTCTAGGGGAGGCCTGGCTTATGCTGTGAGAAAATCTGAGTGATGATTCTACCTATATGGAATAAGGAGCCTTTTACACCCATCACATCACAAGTCACCCATGGAACTCGTGACCTCACTACTAAAGAAGATGTATTTAAAATGCATTTTGGATACATATTGGAAAGCTTACACTGTCTTAAGGTCTAGAGATGAAATACAGAACAAGAAAGAAAATAATTAGGGCTGAAGATATAACACCTGGGATTACAGTTATACTAAGAGGGTTGTGGTCCACAGCTGATCTTACACTGTCTGTGTTATATTTGTCTTGTAGAAGCATATCTCACACTAGGTAACCATAAATCCAACTAAGTTCAGAGAAAGGATACATTAGCAGACATGGCTGAGGTGGGCTCTGCAAGGCTGTTTGTTTCTCTTGGTTTCATTTGCATGGAGGAAAAATGTAAAACTAAGCAGACCAAGGTGACTTCATTTCCAACATGCTATTGAAATTGCTTCTTCTCAGTGCAGAGAGAAGGATTTATGTTTTCCTGGGTATCTTATACAAAAAGATAGCCTTGTGGTTTTCCTCTAAATTTGGGTAGTTTCATAGACTTTCATTCTTGTTCATTTAATCATCCCAGATACTCTTAAGTGGGCCCGAGTCAAGGAAGAAACTGCCATGTTTGTTTGATTTTTGTTTTGGGGATTGTTCTTGTTTGTTTGTTTGTTTTTCTTTCCTTTTTATTTCTTAAGGCATTTGGAATGTTGGCCTGTACTTGCTCATAGTAAACTGAGATAGCAGGATCCTGAGCTACATAGATAGAGCCCATCTCTAGGAAACAACCCACTTCATTATCACTGCACACTCAATAAATCTGCAGACGCACTTTAGGTAAAGAAGCCTTGCAAATACTCCCACTTTCAGATCTAACGCTCTTGACTTGTTCCCATTACTTCTCCAGAACATGATTTTAATCATCGTCTGCTTCCTAATCCACAATTGCTTAGTCTTAACTTTCACTAAGAAAACTTTATTATTTGACTTTGCTTTTTGCCACTGGGACGTAATAAAAACACTTTGATCAACTTAACTCCACCATGGGGTTACAACCCTGGAATGGGACACAGAGCTGGAAAAGCATTAGCTTAACTGCTCACATTTCTAAATTTGGGGACAATATGTGTCCTTTGAAGAGAAAGAGTGAGCACCCATGGGGAAGTGAAAGTGAGTGTCTCCTTTGAAGATGTTCTTGCTTATAACTCACTTGCCAAGGACATAAACTTGGCTCAAAAGCAAAAGTATACAACACAGTATTGGAACAAAATCTTGAGCTGAGAGCCTTCCCCTATCCTAATCAGAATTATATGAAGAACAGAAACTATGGCTTCTGAAGGACCTATTTGAAAAGTTGAACCTTAAAAATAACTCACCCCTTCTTGCCAAAAGTCCTGATGCCATGTTTAGACACATAAGAGCTGTGTACACTCTTAAGAGTTAATATCCACTTTTGCAAATCACTGAGACCAGAGGACCAAAGGACAATCTTTGCCCAGTTGGATTCTAATACTGAAGTCAATGATATCATGACTTCTTGATTTTTTGAATCTTTGGAATAAAGGTATATATATATGTATATGTATATGTATATGTATATGTATATGTATGCTGAAGGTCTGGGTGCTTGCCAGTTTTGGTCTTTCAAGATTTCATGCTGTCCAGTTGTATCCAGAGTGAAAGAATTAATTAGCCAGGTATTGTGATTCACCTATAATTAGTAATTCTGTCACTCAGTAAGTGGAGACAGGAGAATTGTAAGTCAAGGCCATCCTTGACTACAGAGTAGTGAGTTCCAGGCAAGTCTGAGCTAAACCTCTACCTCAAAAACACCAAAACAATCAGTCCAGCACAGCATTATTGGAAGTGTTGGCTTTTGTCCAAGAGATTTTTTTCAGGGCATCACTGGCAGTAAGAGCAGATTTTGCCCCTGACTTTGTTGTAGTTTGATCTTAGTTTACTTATTCATTTTGTTTATTAAATAAAACTCTCTGATTTTCTCTTTTAGCAATTTAATGAATTAAAGTATTGTCCCTCTTGAGATAATGTGGCAGGAAGCACTTGGGAAAGAAAATGGAGGTGGCTGAAAGTGGCCTCACTCATGAGCTGTAAGACATGAACACATTATGAACATTCATCCCCAATAATAGAATTTTCTCTTCTGGACAAGGACAAGACATGAATGGATACAGGGAATTTGAAGTATCTGAAGATTTGTAATACATGATGGGTGCTGGAAAAGTGTTTTTTTTTTTCAGTTACTTTTTACAAATTTTAGATACACAGGCAAGACAGGTATATAGAGATTCTATTGATTGGTGTCCACTTAATCTCAGAAGTTCTATTCCCAAGGTCTGACTAGCACTACATGCCAATGCACGTATAGTATTGTTCCTCTTAATCACTAAGTATTTCCCATATGTTTACTGAGTACCTACTAAGCATCTTTTCTCAGTGAGCAATGTAGTTCAGATGCTACGTCTAAACACCAAAGCCAGCACTCAAAATCTCACTTGTAAAGAAGACAAGGAAACCATCAACCACAACATTGTGTTCTGAGTTCCATCCTTAGAATATATTCTCTATATCTGTGCACAATAGTTAAAAGACTCTCACCTCCCTAATGAGAGTAGACAAGAGAAGTCAGGAAGGCTACAGCTGAGATGACAGCATCGAGAAATACAGCCTAGGCAAAGGGAAAACAGGGATGCAGGGATGCTTCCCAGGGCAAGGAAGGAATTGCATCTTTTTTGGCTTCTTCAAATCTGTGATTTACAATGCCCATGGTCTGGGACTTAGTTGACAGAATGCTCACCTAGCATGCACATATCCCTGAATTCTGTCACAACTATCTTTTTTATTGCAGTCACAACTATCTTTTTTATTGCAGTCACAACTATCTTTTTTTTTATAGCAAACTAAATGCCAACAAATATTGTCACTTAAGGTGGATAATAAGCATTAGTCTGGACCAAGAGTGGTCAGTTTACAGACCAGGGTAAAAGACACTGAGGCAGAGACAATGGATTCCAAAAGTAGTGCAATTAAGTCAACAATGAAAACTTTGACAATGTCTGTACAGCCAATAGTCTCTCTGGGGCTTTGGAATTATACTATCTATGGGTTCAAAGTTGAAGGAGGGGACACAGCCTGGGTATATGAGTGGACAGACTGAGAAGGAAGTAGTAGCAAGATAAAAAGAAGAAAGCAGAAGCTAAAGCCCTAAAGTTCATCCCGAAGGTGACCTGGCCCTGAAGATGAAAACTTGGTGCTGGTGAAGACGATGATGAAGATAAAGATGATGGTGAAGAAGATGATGAAGAAGATTATGAAGATGACGATGAAGATAACGGTGATGATGATGATAAAGATGATGGTGAAGAAGATGATGAAGATTATGAAGATGATGATGATGATGATAAAGATGATGGTGAAGATGATGATGAAGGTGATGATGAAGATGATGGTGAAGAAGATGATGAAACAGGAAAACACCAGTGCCAGTGAAGAAAGCTATATAAGCTATCCCTGCCCAAAATATGTAAAATCAAGCCAGCACAAAAAAGGCTGAAAACTTTCAACATCAAAACTCAAGAATTCATCAAAAACAATGAGGGGAGGGGTTTCTGAAAATACCCAAAGGATCTAGCTCTATAGAATACATAAAAGCCAAAACGTAGGCTGGAAAACTAAGTCCCAAATAGGAGAAATCAGAAGAGACCAACAAAAATAGATCACAGTGCTAACCAAAAGAGAGCCTTCTAGTTTAATCTCTTTAAAATTTTTTCTTTGACTTAATCTTATTTATTTTTACATTAGTAATTTTCATTATTCTCTCCAAACATACTGTTACTAAAAAGACATTTGGTTAAATATAACACCATTGTTTTTTATAATTTATAAATGTGTATACAATAGTGTATTAAGACCATATTCAACCCATTACCCTCTTCCAGCTAGCCCCTCCTACTTTCATGTAAATTTTGTTTTGTTTTGATCCGTGGAGTTTATTCAGTGTTGCTGGTATAATGAGCATGCGTAGGAGCTATTTTCTAGACTGTGAACAGTTTGCCAGTGGCTACACCACTGAAGAAAAAGTGAGACTGACTTCCTAGAAACCATCTGCCACCCACACTTCTTTTCAGGCTAGAAGCCATCTGCTTTAACTTAGTAAGGTGTGTTCTTTAATCTACTGTGAGTCAGAGAACCTTCCTTATTGCTTTCCACTGCTTTGCATATGGCTTATCTCTTCTATCAGTTTTACCCATTTGTATTTTCTTAGCAGCCAAAGAGAGAAGAGACAGAGACAGAGATAAAATATATGCTTATTCTAGTGGCAATGGTACTGGTGTGACCTGCCTGCAGGACTCTTACCTGCTGGCTGGCTGCTGGGGCTGAGATGGGAGGGAAAGTGGCAAAGGACTTGTCCTGGCCTAGGGCCTTGGGACTGGAGCTGTTCAGCTTGGTGATCAGTCATTCATTTCTTCCCCCAGATGGTGCAGTATAGATGGTGTTTGTGGCTGTAGTATCTGTTGATTTTGTAGGGGATGGTTGGCCAGGGGAGATTAATACATACATACATACACACATACATATATGAGAGAGATTATAGATAGATAGACAGATAGATAGATAGATAGATAGATAGATAGATAGATAGAGATGATAAGCAGAGTAAACACAACTGAACATGCCCTGTGCCCTCGTTTTTAAAGTTGTTCCTCCTAGGAACATGAGCTCACAATGCTGAAACAATTTCATCTGCCTGATAGGGTTAAGCCAATTCTCCAGTGTGTCATCAGCAATGGGAGCTCAGGCCCCCAGAATTGAAAAGAACAAGGTGTGAGTGCAAGAGAGAGGAAGGGGAGGATGAACCTTGTGGTGTTGGATTAGAACTGGAGAAAGCTAACACCAACATTAATAAAGCAAGTTTGCACTAAACTCCTTTGATAGGATGTACTGAGAAAGACACACACATCTTCTCTAGGGCATTCCTCCCAACAACAGTGCATGAGTCATTCCAGGAAACTAACAGTCATCTTCAGTAATGCCAGGGTCACAAGAGACAAGGTGAGTGAAGACAGACCACAGCTAAAGGCCAGGTGGATCCTGGAACAGAAAGAAGAAGGTCTCTGGTATTAAAGCTATTAAAACCCAAATCAAGTCTTCAGCTTCATCCTGTACGTATTGCCACTAATCTCTTAGTATTGAACATTCTACTACTCTTATGTGTGATGCTTCTGCTATGAGAAGTTTAGTGAAGGGTGGAAAGTACTGAGCCCTCCATTCTTCTGTTTCTCTTAAATTACCTCAGAGTAAAAGAGTAAAAGGTTTGTTTTAAAAAGTGAAACAAATGAAAATTAGGCATCATGTCCTTCCTTCCGATTCGTGAATTGCACACACTTGGGTGGTAAGTGGAGTATATTTGTTTCTTGCAGCTGAGCTACTGTAACAAATTACAAGTTCTTTGTAGCTTACAAACAACAGTGTTTATCTTATGGCTCCTGTAAGTCAGAAGGTGGCTCAATCCAGGTTCTCTACAACTCCATTTCTTTCCTGAAACTCTAAGGGAGAACTTGTGTTATTTTTTTTTCAACTTCTAAGGGCTGCTGACAGTTGATGACTGACAGCTGCTTTATCTATCTTCAAAGCCAGCAAGGTGGTCACTTGGCCATCTCTCTGCCCCTGCTACTTGGTCTATCTCTCACTGAGCTCAGCCTGGAGCAGTTTTCTGTTTTATGGACCCAAGATTAGGTTAAAATGTCTGCTTTGCTACTTAGTCTAGACAGCTGGGGACAAGGGTGATTATTCTGTCCTCTGTAAGAATTCTTCAGAGAAAAGGAGACAGTATCCTCCAGCTCAGTATAGAAACCGCCACTCAGAAAGCAGATGAAACTGGGTTGACACAATGGCCATGAAATGGCCATGCCTAAGACACTGCCCTGTCCAAATACTGCTGCTTAGCTTCATATGGCTTGTCTCTCAACAGATGGCATCCCTTCTCTCTAGACAAGCCCTGACACATACCCCTCTCTCATTTCCAGGTCTCTCATTCTCAGGAGAATGTGTTTGAGCTGATGTCTCGGGAATATCATTAGTTTTCCTGTTCTATGACAGATCAATGCCAGTTCCCCTCATAGCTCAAGGCACAGGGATCTTTGAAACAAATCCCCAAACCCTTAACATGGTTAAATTGATCCTCTATATCTGTGACTTCCTCATATGCAGATTCAACAAAGTACAGAGAAACTTTTAGACTTGGGGGGGTGGGGACAAGTGTCTAATCCCGGCTACGAGAGGCTGAGGTAGGAGGCAAACAAATTCAAGGACTGTCTGGGCAACTAACTGAGTGAGACACTGTCCCAAAATAATAATAATAACAGTAACAATAATAAAAAGGAAGGCTTTAGAGGTATTTCATTAGAACATTAGCTTAGCATGACGAAGGTCCTGAGTCCAATTTTTATTACAGAAAAGAGGAATCTATATTATGTATATGCCCTTTTCTTGTTGCTCCCCAAATGAAACAGTAGAGAAACTCTTTACATTATATTGTTTTAGCAATCTAGAAATCACAGTGCGCAAGAGTATAAGCATAAATTATATTTAAATACTCTACCATTTTATATAATGTATTGAGCACCCATGGATTTTGATCTTTATGAGGGTTCTAGAACAACTAAATAGACTGAAAAATGGGTGAGATGGAAGAAGAAGTACTTCTTCCCATAATTTTGGTGTGAGAAAGCAGATTGTTTTTATTATAATCTTTGATGCAAACAAAGTGAGACTGAAGACACAATTTTCATGTGGTTTTTTAATGTTAGAATCTTAGCATTTTGAAGCACCTTGTACATATTTGTGTAGGTAAATATATATTTTAGTCACACGGTCTTTGCAAACTCTGTTAATAGGTATTGGTGCCATCAAGCACTTAAACCCAGGCTGCTCATCCACACAAACTGAGGAGTAAAAACAAAAACAAAAACCAACAAAACAAAACTGTATCTACACTCACCCTCAAGCTTTGCTGAGTATTTTGTTGGGGTACCACACCTGAGTATACTGAGAATCTGCTGGTGCTAGAATGGACCCAGACAGGCAAGTCGCTCTGCTAAGGAAATGCTGTAATGCTGTGTGTTAGCTAATATTAAATTCCCATGAACCTTGCTGGACTTGTAGAGATAAGGTACTGCACCAGATTGACACATAACTCCATGTCTCATGAGCAGATGATACCACACCAGTCTGATTCTCTATCAAGGTCTAAACAACACAGTCCCTTCCACTCTCCGCCCAGACCTTTTATTCATTCTTCATCCAGTCTCCATCCTGCATCATTTTCTCTTGATCTGTTGGTGACCCAGAACTGACATCCCATGGACTGTCGCTCTGTTGCCTGAAGCCACCTTCTCCTGTCTATCACTTTGTCACTCTTTTGACTCTGTGGCTTTCTTTCCTTTTCCCGTCATATATTTGAATCCCTACACTCCTCTGCCACTACTCAACACAGATAATAAGTAGACTCAGAGATAAAGCATTCAGGTCCTAATAATGTGATTCTCCTATTGCTGGTGGGAGCATTGTGGCCCAACAGCCCCAGATGTTCTGCTGACCGGAAGTTGTACTTCTGGCCAAGCCCGTTCACCTGTACCTGCTGCTTCCATAGCTCTCTTCCAAAGGTCAGTCAAGCATCTAGCCTTGAGAGCTCCCTCAGCTACCACCACCCTTAATTTTTCACACTTCCCACCCACACCCCGGGCCTCTCTAGTATATTTCTTGCACATCTGGCCTCACCTTTCACTTGAAAGGCTCAGGCTAGCACTTACACCTTAAGAGGAAACATGATAGTAACCAAATTTTATTTTTAAAGATGACCATTTCTTATGTAATTATTATAAATTAGTATGCACGCACACATACTAACTTTGTCAGTTTGGCACAGCCTAGAGTGTGTCATACTTGGAAAGCCACATTTGAGAATTGCCTAGGTCAGACTGTCATAGGGATATGTCTGTGGAGGAGTTTCATAATCATTAATTGACACAGGAGGGCATACATAGCTCACTATGGGTGGCCCTATTCCCTAGGCAGACCATCCTGGGCTATATAAGGAAGATTGCTAAGCATAAGTCTGAGAGATATGCAGAGAAGGACTAGTAAGAAGTGTCCCTCCATGGTTCCTGCCTCACATTTCCACCCTGACTTCCTACAGCAAAGGATTCTGAGTGTAAGTGAAAAAACAAAAAATAACAACCCTTTCCTCCATATGTTGCTTTTGATCGTGTTATTTTTTTTTTTTTTACAACAACACAAAGCAGATTACAACAACTTGAAGGGACAGTTGTCTCATTTCTTTCTCAGGGCTAACATAAACATAAAGAATGAACAATTAGGCAGCTGGAAGTACAAAGTGCACAGCAGATGCAGCCAGGCACCACCATAGCAGCCCTAGCCCTGGCTGCACTGAGACAGGATGGAGATAACTTGAAACATGCTGATCTTCTTCTTGAAATCCTGTGTGATTGTCCTTGGGAGTATAGCTGGAAATTTGCATTTAAAGGGCTCCCCAGATGATTTAAATAATACAATAAAGTTTGGAAACCCCTCTTTCTCTGGGACATACGTAGTACTAGGCCACAATGTACAGAATTGAAGAGATGTAATTCTGCAGCTGCTCAGGAGAAATGTGGTTAATCAGAGTCCTGAGGGAAGAGAAAAACTTCTTCAGCAGATCTTTGTAAAGGAAACACTGTGGGATGTCGGCAACCACATCCTTAACAACATCCCTGCAGTAAACACACAAATAAGCTCACAGACTCACATCCTATGACATCCCTCAGCACTGCCAGGTTCTTTCCGTGTGCTACCACTTACTGTGAGCAGGTTCTGCTCACATACAAATGGGGACAGGAATTTTCCACTTCAGTGGTTCCATGCCTGGCCTGGGATAAAAACCTTTAGTTAGATAACAAGGGCACCAGCAGACATTCACATTTGTCTGTTTTCTAGACTGGGGAAATGCCTAGAATTGTGTGCCTGGCTAGAAGATTCCACTGCTAAGGAGTGTTCCATAAACCTGTAGTCTCTAGTAAACAAGTAACACTCTGAAGTGAACGGACACCAGGCCCTGACTTCAGTGTCTCAGAAATGATTAACTTCATGATGAAATGTTCAATACAAATGAATGTCAAACTGTGACTTGTTCAAGCAGATGTTATGCATCTGGCCAAGGGCAGCATCTACTAGACAACCTGCAGCTAACACCAGACTCTATCAGACCAGAAAAACAAATTGCTCTCTCGCATACAGAAAGCTTAATAGCAGGTTCTATATGGCTAACCATGACCACCTCACAGCTAATTTGGTCCATTTCCCCCTAGTCATGAAGAAAAATTCTCTACAACTTTGAACTTGAAGAAATAAATTGAAAAAATCACAGTGTCTTGGAACTTGACACTAAAGCTAATCCAAAAAGTAACCCTTTGGGATTCCTGCATTGAGGTTTCAATCTCAGCATCATCCATTTCTACAGAGAGGCTCAGCACAGTGAACCCCACAACTTGGGTAGAGGGCATCTGCAGACAGCTTCCCACATGTTTTTGTGTCACAGCAGCATGTTGGATTTCAGCTGGGTTTTTTTTTTTTTCCATAATTTATCTTCCCGGAACACTTGTAGCCAGCCTGGAATTCAGCATGTGTATGTTTAAAAAGGGACTTCTCACCCTAGTTTGTGATTTGCATACCTCCTTTCTTATTGAGCTCAGTGAAGCGGATGGGGAAATTTTTCTGTGTCTAGTTTGGTTACCTACAAATTAATACACATTTCAAGGACATTGCTTTTAAGCCGAAGGAAACCACTTGCTGCCAGCATTACAGAACAGCTTGAATGGTGATATTGAATAACTAACAGGCTCTGGATTTAAAAAAAAAAAAAAAAAAACCCAGCAGGTATAAAACAAAAAAAAAAAAAACTACAAAGTAAGTTTTTCTATCATTCCAGACATATGAATTAAAATTCAAGAACCTGTAGAAGAAAAGAACTAGAATAAAAAAAATGATTATCATCCAATCAATTTGAGTTATTGTTTTATGGAATCTTGGCTTCTTGTAATCTTGTCTTCACTCTTGTGTACACAGAAAACCCTTTCATTGCACAAGAATGTCACTTTTAAGGAACATGACTTATAACTTGAAATGAACCTTTATTTACTATATCCTCAGTTCATTTTCTCCAGTAAACTACCACTCTCCGAACAGTAAAAGTAGCCACATTTTGCCAAGAAGAACAGCCCCTTACCACTAGTGAAATTTCAGGGTCAACCAGGTATGTATGCTACCTTCACCTGACTCACTGGCTTCTTAAGCCCTAGTTTCTGCTAGCTATGAGAACAATAAGCCTATCAAATTCTTCTTTTAGAGGAAAAATATTAGTAAACCATGAATATGTTTGAAAAACCTCAGTGAGCCCATCAGAAAAACAGGAAGAATATCTAGAAGAGCTGATATTCAACAATTTATCAACATCTCTGCCTTCTTAGACTTTGTCCTAATGGGCCTTAGGTACTAATAACCAGGAGATTATGAATGGGATGAAGACCTGACCATTTCTCCAGCCCTGCTCAGAGAATCCTTCATGTCATTGCTTCCCAGTTTCTGCCCTTTGATGCCACTATTCTGGGTCACCAGGTTGCTGTTTTAGCCCAGCCACACCCAGGAAAGCTCAGAAGGCAATCACATAGGCTTCCTGGTTGCTGAAATACAATTATTTTTTCTAATTTTATAGATTGCTCAATGGTGGTATTTAATACCTGGCAATTTGCTAAGCTTATTACTTCTCTCCAAGGCTACGTTACCTTTGTTGAGACAGACACAAGGTCAAAGATTTGAGATTTTTGCCTCCATCCTAAGTGAAGGACAGGAACAGGAAGTTGAAATGAAGGGCTCTGCCGATGGTGCCAGATGAGCATAATACCAGCCTGGAGGAAATCTGTCAGTCAGGCCTGAAAATTGGCTTCCTCCTTTCTCCCCCTAAGGCCAGAGAAAGAGAAGTAAGGAATGGGAGTTTTTATCAAATTGGACTTCACTTCATTATTGTCACTTCCCAGCAAATTTACAGCTCTCCAGGGTAAATCCACCTGTCTCTGGGTGACCTCACCCTCAAATGAAATGTCTTTCTCCAGCTTGTCTACTTACCATTCACTGGCGACTACAGGGAAGGCTGAAAGTAAAGGACATTCTGTCACAAAAGCTTTTGACACAGGCCAGATGTGGTCTTTATTGTCATTTCCCTGGACCTGTATATGCACACGTGGTCATGCTATTTTAAATGACAGTCCTCAAAAATTTTTAAAGAGAACTTTCGTCTGATCGTAGACCTTAAACTGTGATAGCAGTAGAAAACGAGCCACCGGAAATACTCAGGAAGGTGAACAAAGATTTATGGACAAAATTTGTCATTGAATTAGGTTAAATTCCAAGGCTATGAACACTGTGCACAGTTATACAACAGTTGATATATTTGATAAATATATCTAGTCTGTGAATCATTTAAAAATTCTCTGAGGACATGTTTCTGTGGTCTCAGTAGATTATGAGGAAAGCTAAAAGGTTAAGAAACACTTGCTTGATAATCTCATTTATAAGTACATATTCATTACTTCATTTGGGAGAAAGAATTCTAAAATGTTGACATTATAATTATTTTATTCCAAATCATTCTTTTTTATATTTTTCTGTATTACAGAAATATTTTAATCACTATATATTATATTAAGAATAAGGAAAAAATAAATCTTGTTCACTCTTAACTTCCAACAAGCTATATCGCCTTTGTCTGAAGAACAGAGTGCATTTTGTAACGATGAAGAGAAACGTGTTGGGATAGCCACCTCAGACCTTCAGGGCTAGGTCCTCCATGCTTGATAGAGGACCAGAAATGACTCTACCTTGTTCATGGCTGACATGCGTGAGCATCTACTGAGTATCCTTATACTTCAAGCTCAAACTCCCCTGAACAGAGACCCATCTGACCCTTCCAAAGCCTTTTTACTCCACACAGGCAGTAAAAAGACACACATTCTTGGACCCATCTACTTCATTCAAGCCCTAACTGTCTACCTTTCAAGTTTTATTAAGGGCCATCACCACCTACACAACCTGACATCATCCAAGGGTAGCTCAGACCAGCACCGATGCAATCCAGACAAGAACCATAATTTGGAAATGAGTAGAGAATCCACATTCTCTCCCTACCCCATTTCACTTTCACCCCCTTGAGGAAATTAGGAAACATTTGAGTAAGAAAATGGCCTGATGGTCATTTCCTATGATACAGAATCCAGATCTCCTTACCCGGCACTAACTTGAACTTCAGCACAGGCAGATATATTCATCAGCTTCAGTCCGCTTTGGCTACCTATTCTGCAACCAACAATGTCAAGGTATAATGAAATGACTGCATTGTTCCTAGTCTGAGGATTTAGAATCAAGGAAAACATAGAACAGAACATAGCCAGAGTGTGCTCTTACTGCTGCTAACAATACAATAATAATTCTTGGGAATTTCTGACTCACTAAGTTGTCATGGAACATAGATAAGTAAGATGGCCAGAATAATCTTATTCAATGGATTGTGCAAAATTGACATTTGAAAACATGAATGCATTCTCCCCGAATCTCAATGTTGTAAGATATTGGGGTTTAATCAACAAAGAGATGCAAATATCCACCATCCTCTTCCTACAAGGATATGAAGTTTAATGGAGCATTAAGTTAACTGTTCTCCAACCTAGGGAATAAAGACTTAACTACTTTACCCAAATATCTGCTATAGTGAGTTTTATGCAAGTGAAAAGCGTGAAGCTAACAGAAACAAATTTAACCACACTTTTAAAATTACGGGATAATTGCTAATTCTGTGGTCACTCATTCCCAAACCATAAACTCCAACACAGGAAACTATGAGAAATTTAACCACCGGTAAAATTAAACCTGCAATTACAGCAACATTTTCTAGGATATGTTGATTTTTCTCTATTTTGCAACATGCACACAAATACATTAAAATTTCTCATTTACTTCTCACATTAGCCTTGTTAATGTAGTTTGCCATATCATGATAATTTTAATAAATTTAAAAAAGCTTTCCATCCCATTTACAGCCTTTCCTGTTAGCTGACTTTTTAAAATTGCCATCTAATAAAAGATATTAATATACTCAACACATCTTACCCTTGAAGTCTATAGTCAGAAATAATTAAGCAAGCATGTAGCAAATCCATATTTTATTCTCAATCTACCATATGTTTAAGGAATGACTATGTGCAGTGTAACCTGACATATACCACTGCACATCCGTACTAACATATGACATCTGCCCCAGAACTCTTTAGGGTACTATTCATTTCTCATCTATTACTCATCCAAGGCTTCATTATATTGTGACCAAAACTATTCAAACAGCTACAATTTTTTTCTTTTTCTCTTTTTGAATAAAGCCTCATTTTTAATCCACGTATCCCCTTGTTCAAACTCCCTTCCCCATCCTGCCCCTCCCAGTCAATCTCTCTTCTCTCCATCTCTTTATCTCCTCCCCACCAAGGGCAGGAGGTCCCAAGGTCCCAAGGTAGCTTAGTTCAGCATCCACTTCTGACAGATCTGCTTTCCTCACCCCAACGTCAAGGCTGGGTCAGGTGTTCCCCTGGAGGAAATGGGCTCCAAGGTGCTGGTCCAAGGTGTTTCAGATCCCAAGCTGTTCAGTGGTTGTGCTTTGCAGCTTGGACATGCTTTGATTTTTTTGTTTAAAGTCCACTAATGTGTGAGTACATCCCCTGCTTGTCTTTCTGGGTTTGTGATATCTCTCTCAGGAGGATATTCTCCAAATCCATCCATTTGCCTGTGAATTTTAGGATATCATTTCTTTTTACTGCTGAGTAGTACTCCATTGTGTAGATGTACCAGTTTGTTAATCCATTCCTCAGTTGAGGGACATCTAGGTTGTTTCCAGGTTCTTGCTATTACGAACACTGAAGCAGCTACAATTTTTGTTACTATGTGAACTGTCTCTCCTCCTAAGATCTTCCTTCCATCACCATGACCTGGAGTCTCAGATACTGCTTCTTCTCCATGACCATGGCAAACTATATATTTTATCTACTTGACATATGTGAGATGTTTTCCTTCCCTGCTCAGCATTGCTTCTCTTGAAGCATCACTTCCATTGGCTGGAGCCCTGGCAAATTCTCATGTCACCACACCATATTTGGTATGACACAGCCCCAACCATGGGTTGGCAGTGGGGATGATGTCCTCACTGTAATAATCAGGGCTTTCCATATGACTATGTGGATTCAAACCCATGGTGTACATGGGAAGCATTGTTACAATCATTCCACTGAGCTTTTGTAACAAAGAGAAAAAGGTAGGAGGAAGCAGAGGAGGAGGTGGGAGGGGAATAAATGTGGAATAGCAGAGGTTAAAACTCTGAGAGCAGAAAAATCCCTGGATGCAATCTGAGGGTGACACTTGTTGCCATGTGGCCCAACTGAGTGGAATAAATCCACTATACTAAGTAGTGTGATGTATGCTACACACTCCCTCAGGAGCAAAAAGTCACATGATCTCAGCTTTCTGCAGCTTGCAGTTTCTTAATGGAGAAAGGTGAGGGGAGAGAGAAGAACACCATCGGAGGGGTCTTTGTGAGCGAAGTGATACCTGGGGTGTTCTCTGAAGGACAGGCTAAGGTTAACATATAGGGGCATCCTAGAAAAATAATTAACATATACAAAAGCGCCAGCTCATAGGAATGGCCAAGTCCATTAAAATAATAAGAAGGTAGACCCGAACAGTTTCTAGCACAGGTAATGGCTAATGTCAACAGTGAGTGACATTGCAGGTAGGGTTGGTTACAGTGGAGGACTATATACTTTTCAATTTGTTTCTATCACATTTTGAAAACTACTTATTTATTTACTTTTAAGTATATGAGCATTCTGTATGCATGCATGTATATACACCACATCCATGAGTGGTGCCTGAGGAGGTCACAAGAGGGATTTGGATCTCCAGGAATTGGAGTTATAAATGGGTGTGAGTAGCCATATGGATGCTGGGAACCAAACCCGGGTCCTCTGCAAGAACAGCAAGTGCTCTTAACCACTAAGTCATCTTTCCAGACCTTAATTACATCTATTTTAGCCAACTATAAGGCCAATTAACTGCAATTTATTTTTTCCCACCTACTAGCTCTCCTTTGATGAAAGTCCTTTTAAAAAACAGAGTTCTTTAAGGGCATGCTAAAAATGGAAAGAGAACTAAACATGTGGGTTCTGAACATCAGATTCATTTTCCTCATTTGTGATTTTTTTTTTAAAAAGGCAACATTAGAGGGCTAGAGATAGAATCCTAAGTGGGAAAAGAATACATAATGATTTATGGCATTAATTGTTCTGTCCTAGCTCTCCACATAATGTTCTAATAAATACAGTTGTTTAGGAGACTCACAGAATACCTCCAGCTGCCAAGAGTAGTAGCAGGGAAAAAAAAAAAGAAAATATCATTTTTTTCAAAGAGAAAATAAATCTTCTAGCCCATGTGCCTTTCAGAGTATTTATGAGTGTTGGCTCTTTACCGGGGCTTTTCTAAGAGTGTTCTGGAGCCTGAAATCGACAGGGGATTTTTTTGTTCACCTTCACACTGACCATCTTAAGTACATCTGAAATGTTGTGATAAAAATATGCAAGGAAATATAATTTGTATGGAGGATTAGGTTCCTATCCATGACCATCACCTGTCTTTTATAAGTGCTGTACAAATAGCAAGGTTCAAAAAATGGGAAAAATCTAATAGTTACAAACACTAGATTCCCACATCCCAGAAAAGTTCCATAAAAATACCAGGATCTCCTGAAACTGAGAAGCTTCTGTAAAGCCAAGGACACTGCCAATAGGACAAAACAACAGCCTACAGAATGGGAAAAGATTTTCACCAACCCTACAAGTGATAGAGGACTGATCTCTAATATATATAAAGAGCTCAAGAATCTAGAGCCCAAAACCTTGAATAACCCAATCAAAAAATGGGGTTCAGATCTAAAAAGGGAATTCTCAGCAGAGGAACTACGAATAGCTGAAAGGCACCTGAAAAAGTGCTCATCATCTTTAGCCATCAGAGAAATGCAAATCAAAACAACTTTGAGATGCCACCTGACACCTGTTAGATTGGCTAAGATAAAAGGCACAAATGACAGCCTATGCTGGAGAGGATGCTGAGCAAGGGGAACACTCCTCCATTGTTGGTGGGAGTGTAAGCTTGTTCAGCCACTTTGGAACGCAGTATGGCAGTTTCTCAGAAAACTGAGAATCAATCTCCCCGAGGACCCAGCAATATCACTTCTGGGTGTATACCCTAAAGATGCACAGTCATACTCCAAAGGCATTAGCTCAACTATGTTCATAGCAGCGTTATTTGTAATAGCAAGAACCTGGAAACAACCTAGATGCCCCTCAACTGAAGAATGGATTAACAAACTGTGGTACATCTACACAATGGAGTACTACTAAGCAGTAAGAAAAAATGATATTCTAAAATTTGCAGGCAAATGGATGGATTTGGAGAATATCCTCCTGAGCGAGGTATCACAAACCCAGAAAGATAAGCAGGGGATGTACTCACTCATTAGTGGACTCTAAACAAACCAACAAACAAACAAAAAAAAAAAGCAAAGCATGCCCATGCCAAGCTGCAAACCACAACCACTGAACAGCTTGGGATCAGAAACACCTTGGACTGACTCCTTGGATCCCACTCCCCCGAGAGGAACACCTGACTCAGTCTTGAGGTTGTGGGGAGAAAACTGGATCTGCCAGGAGTGGAGGCTGAACTAAGCAATATTGGGACAGCCGGACCTTGGGACTGCCTGCTGCCTGCCCAGAGAGGGGATGGGGAGTTGTGGAGAAGAGAGAATGACCTGATGTGGTGGGAGGGGAAAGGGACCTTGAATAAAAATATACAAGGATAGAAAGTGTAATTTCTTTGTTCATAACAATAAAATAAAAATAAATTTAAAAAAAGAAAACATACACAAAGATGTAGTTGTTGGTTCCAGATTCCTTTTAATTTATGGACTGTTTGCTACTGAATAAGACATGATTTTTTTTTTTGTCAATATTTCCTTCTGGTGGGATCTTGAAAAAGCAGAAATCAGTGTTGGAAGCATGACTCAGAGAAAGTGTCCTCTCCTACTTACACATGGGAAACCAATCAGTTCTCCAAAGCAAAGGTTCCTCCACCCAGGTTCCAATATCCTTTAAATGTCTGATGTGTCCCCACCCACCCCAGGAAAAGGAGTCACAGCCATCTTAAGATTTCCAGTAAACTCCATAACCACAAAACAGGTGTTAAAATGTATTTATCCAATACAGTCCTTTGCTGCCCTGTCACTCAAGAATATTAAAACCCCTGAAAGTTCCTTATAAAGGGAGGCCCTCTTAATAGAACTTGTTTCATTGCTCATATTTAAGTCTGAAAAATTCAAGTCTATAATAACACAAAATAATATTTATAAAAAGCATGGTAGTTGAGTAATCACTTAGTTCAACCATCATAAAAGATCAGTAAAAAGAGCAAGATGTTGAAATATATGAACTGATTCAAAAATCTCTTCACTGTTATTTTAAAAACTTTGGAAATCAGTATGGTGGTTCCTCAGAAAACTGGGAATCAATCTCTCCCAATGCACTATTGAGTATATACCCGAAGGACACACATTCTTACCCCAAGGGCATCAGCTCAACTATGTTCATAGCAGCATTATTCATAATAGCCAGAAGCTGGAAACAACCTAGATGCTCCTTAACTGAAGAATTTATTTTAAAAACGTGATACATTTACACAATGGAACACTACTCAGCAGAAAAAATACATGATATCCTAAAATTTACACACAAATGGATGAATTTGGAGAGTATTATCCTGAGTGAGGTAACACAGGCCCAGAAAGAAAGAGATGATATGTACTTACTCATAAGTGGATTTTAGAAATAAAGCAAAGAATATCAAGGCTGCAAACCACAAGCCCTGAAAAGCTGGGTAACAGGAGGAACTTAAGAGAGACATTAAGGGATTCCCCTGGGAAGAGGAAATAGAGAAAATCTCCTGAGTAAATTGGGATCATAATGGGAAGCGAGCAAGGAGAAGTGGAAACAAATCACCAGAGAAGGGGATAGTTGAGTGAGGGGAACAACAGAGAGGGAGCCACTTTGTGGGGTTAGAAAGAAACCTAGTGCTAAGGATACCTCCAAGAACCCACAAGATGTCCATGGCTAGGACTCCAATCCTAGACAGGGTACCTGAACAGGATTTCCCCTATAATCAAATGAATGACCACCCTAAGTGTCATTATAGAACCTTCATCCAGCAACTGATAGAAGCAGAAGCAGAGATCCATAGCTAAGCACCAGGGCAAGCTCTCGGTCCAGCTGAAGAGAGAGAAGAGAGAATATAAGAGCAAAAGGATCAGGATCATGAAGAAGAGACCCACAGAGACGGATGACTGAGGAACCTCCATGGAAAGGAACTAAATCATCCAAAAGTAGACGACTGTTACATGGCATGGGCAGTTTGTGAAGCCTGTTGCAATGGGATCAGAGTTTATTCCTGATGTATAAACCGACATCTCAGAGCCCATTCCCTCAGAGGAAGAGCTAACCCAGCCTTAATACTGAGATGAGGGACTCGGACCTACCTCCACTAGATATGCCAGACTGAACTGACCCACTTTGGGACTCCTTGCCCTCCTTGGGGAATGGATGAGGGAATGAAGTTGGGGCCACACTGAGGAAAGACCGGGAGGGACTGGGAGGGGGAAACGGAGGGGAGCAGTGGTATATGAAAAAAGACCTTTTTAAATAAAAAACTGAAAAATGTTTAAGCTATCCTTTCTGTGCCTCTATGGAAAAAATCATGTTCCATAGAGATATATGCAACTTGTCCTTGTGATTTGTACATGGCTTGAATTTATAAAATGATAACTCATGTGGGTTTTTCTCTAACCCTCAGAGTATAAATTGTCTGATGCTTTGAATAAAGTTGGATGTTGCATGAGGGAAAACAAAACATAAAACCCTCAGGCTCTGAGTGGGCTGTTACGTGACATTTTTATAAAATTCCCCTAAGCTGAGTAATAGGCATGAATCTAAACACTAAAAAGCAGCCACCATATTTGCTATATTGTTTTGCAGTTATGGTCTCTAATATGGGGGGAGAGGGGAGTTCATTAGCTTTTTCTCCTCCTATTGCTATCCCTGGCTCATTTAAATGATACCCCCCTCCAATGAGTACAACTCCATTTTCTTGAAGGCAGGAGGCATCCCCTCCCTACATAGTAACTGATTTGATATCTACCTACAACCAGGAATGTGGACTAGAGAGTCAAATGGGCAATTTCGGAACAAAACTGAATGTGGAATATTTCTGCCCATTTGTTCTCTTTTATTTTATTCTAAGTGGTATTCACTTGCCCCTAAGGATAAAATGAATACTGTCAGTACATCCTCTGTGAAAAGAAAACATGGAGCTACAGAGATGCTCCGGCAGTTAAGAGTAATTGCTGCTCTTACGGAGGATGCATATTTGGTTCCCAAAAATCTATGCAGGATCCCAATGTCTGTAACTCCAGTTCTAATTCCAGGGGACCCAATGCCCTCTTTTGACCTCTGTGGCCAACAGGCATGCACATGGAACACATATATGCAGGCAAACAGTCAGAATTAAGTAAATCTTTTTTTTTCAAAAACAACAAAACAGTCCACTATGGTTACATTAGTTATATGAGTGTGTTAAATGTGCATTTTAACAAATGAATTATATGCCTCACTAAGTGGTTTAAAAGAAGAAGAAGAAATAAAGAAAAAAGAGATGGGGGAGAGAGAGGAGAAAGTGATGGCGTTGGGAGCGGAGGAGTGGCAAAAGATCAGTACATGTATTAAAATTTTGTAAACATAACATTTTATTCAGTATTATCAGTAGACTGGTTTGACTGTCATATAGTTTCAGATCTTCTTGAAGTTGTCTGATAGGATTTATATTTCCCTAATCTCATCAATATATGACCATATTGCTTTCTTGCCAAATTAAAGGATAATTATAGTGTTGGGTCTCATTGGCCAGCAGAAACTTTAAAAGTTGGTGCATACTTTACTCTGATCACCCTTCTCTGATTCAGTGAATATGGACCTGTAGTTTGTAGTGGATCCTGGACCCTTTTCCTTATTTATTTATTTATTTGTTGATTTATTTATTTATTTACCTCAAACTCAACACATAGATTGGGTTGGCCTCAGACTTACAAAGAGTCTGCCCCAAGTACTGGAGCAGAAGGAATGTCTCACTACAGTCACTGAACAGACGTTTCTTATCTTCTCACAGCGAAGTGGCACCATGGTTATGGAAATTTTAAAAAAAATGCTGATTATGCTTTTTGGACTATTTGTTACCGCATAATAGCTTCTCCTATCCTACCTAATATAGATTTTTTTCCAAAATGCTCTGTACATTCACACCCTGAATTTCACAAATACCCCAAGTGATGTGTTGATACATTTTAGTGACTGTGCTATGTGGCTTTCTTCATTCTGATTACTTTATAGTCTTTAGAAATGATGATTCTTTCTTTTATCCTCAATGCAAAAAGGAGAGGCATTATTTTGGTACCAAAGGCAGGGCAGTAGAAATGATCCATTGCATCCATCATCCTATGTAAGAATTAAAAA
Organism: Sigmodon hispidus; assembly: GCA_004025045.1. Classification (NCBI taxonomy): domain Eukaryota; kingdom Metazoa; phylum Chordata; class Mammalia; order Rodentia; family Cricetidae; genus Sigmodon; species Sigmodon hispidus. The sequence goes on from PVIH01010255.1 coordinate 46,996, forward strand.
GATAAATTTTGTATAGAAGCTATTTTTTAAAAAAATAAATAAAGCCAACTAAAATGTAGTGTGCTTTTTATTTTGCCTCATAAGTATAACACACCATTTTACAAATGCCCATTGCATAAGATGCTGGAAACATTCCCCAGAAGGAAACACCCACCATCTGGGACCTACGAATATATTCCATCACTGTTTCAGTACCTACTGTATACAAAACACAGTGTGGTGTCCTTTGGATAGTGGAACAGTACTGCCCTAGCCTCAGAAGGGCAAGTATGCAAGTTGGTATGAAACGCATCTTTTTCTCATCCCGAAGAAGGTAACACTTGAGGTCAACCTGAGTGGCAAAAAAGCAGAAGTTTAGGAAAGACCCAGGAGAAGAGCATTCTAGACAGACAAACCATCAAAACCATTGGTATCAGAATGCCCAAGAGTGCAGCTGTGAGAGATCAGGCAATATTACAAGGTTTCTCTGGCCACAGAGAAAAAGCACTAGTTTTAAGCAGGAAAGTGGGATAATATGACCTCTGAAAGTCTACCCTGGCTGCAGTGTGGAGTTAGAGAAGCAAGAAGAATGGACACCAATCAGGGGATTAGTATGCCAATGTAGGCAAGTAGGTAATCATGCTGGGGATGTTGACACTGGGGCTGTAAGGGAAACAGTTGAATTCAGGAAGTGTTTTGTGGGGAGAGCGGGTAGGACTTACTGATTGTGTACCAGTGGTAAGTAAATGAGATGAGTAGCAATCGGGGAGTTTCATTAAGTGAATAATGAACTTTATTTAGTTCCTAAGAAATGTTCTTAGTTTACACTCTGACCCACTAGGAAAACAAAACACAATCGAAACACAAAACAGAAAAAGCTAATTGTCTTTTACCAACTTCCTCCTGCACTTGATAAACAAATTAAAATGACAAAATGAAAAGCAAAGAAGTGTGATGAAATATTTTTCACTGAACATTATCAGTTTTTTGGGCTCCAAGACCATATCATAGGTTAAATCATCTAGGAATGGCCATCTTAGACAACTGACATGATTGGCCTGTGGTGATGTCATAGTGCCTTTTCAGAGTACAACTGAAAGCTGGGTGTTGCTGCCCAGAGATTGAGGTCTGGCCACCCACTAGTTCTGCTGCCCTTAGCAAGAGCCATGCTGTGCTGAGACCATTCTGTGAGTTGATAAAAAGCTGTAGAATGGCTGGACCTTAGGTTAGAGGGTTGTGGAATGCAGTCCACAATGGTAGTGAACGTAAGATTAGAAACCAGAAAATGTATGTCAGTGTGGTCTGACCCCTTTCTGAGTTCAAGTCAAGATCCCATTTGCTTTCCAGAAAGCAGTGGTGCAAACCATTATCCCAGTACTCGGGCTCTTGGGGACAATTCTTCTAGGGCACAGTTCTTTCTTTCACTAGAAACTATTTCTAAAATAAACAACACAAGATACCACTACATAAAGAAAATTTGACTCCAACATCCTTCTCAGAAATATTTTCTTCTTGCACAAAGAACATCATTCTTAGCTTTACAAAGAAGAAGGAGGCCGGGGGTGGTCTGGCCATGTCCTTGAGGGTGTATTCAACAATGTCAATCACAAATGACAGTAATAATCACCAAATGGACACTCAGCTATGAAAATAGATTTTTTTCCCATTGTTAAGTTCATCAGAAAGTCCTGCCCAGATCTAACACTATTTAGCACATAGAAAGTAGTAGCAGTGTGTAAACACTCAATATTACTATGATTATACTGTATGCTTGAGTTATGTTTAGTAAGTGACCCCCTTATGACTTCATGTATTGTCATAAATTATCTTTAGAAAGGAGGAGGGGCTGGCTTAGTTGGTAAAATGCTTGCAAGGCAATCAGGAGGAATCGAGTTTGGCTACCCAGCACCCACATGAGAAGCTGGCCATTGGAAGTGCACATATGTAATCACAGAGCCAGCTAGACAGAAACAAAGATTCTGTGGGCTTGCAGCCAGTCTATATTAATCAGTGATCTACAGATTCAGGGATAGACTGAATAGATTCTATCTCACAAAAACTGAGATAGAGAACAATAGAGAAAGACATCAGTGTCAACCTCTGGCCTCCACAAGTGCATACACATGCATGTGCGTTTACATACATAAGTCACATACACACATGCATGCAACACACACAAGTAGATAACATGAAAGTAGGATATAAAAAACTTACACGCTCTAAGTCTCTATTATACACCAAAATACAGAATATATTTATAGTCTCGCTTTCTCTAAATCATTCTCCCAATGGCAGAGACCCATAAACCCAGAGAAGAAAAGCAGGGAATGATCTAAATTTTTAGCCCAGCCCTAAAATAACCTCAGCATAGATTCAAACCCAACTCTACCACCAACTGTATGACTTCAGGCAGTTATTTCAGCCCTCTGAATCATCATTTCACTATGTATGAAACAGATGCAACATCTCATTTTCATGATTTGTTAATATCTAGTAAATTTATATATATAGATGAAAGTAGTTAGCAAATTAGCAGATTTCAAAAGTAATGTCATTTCTACATACTTGTGGAGTTTCTCCTCCTGGGAACTGCCAACCTACTTTGGAAGAACACAAGACCAATGATCATTTTACTATTTAAATTTAATTTATTATCTTTCTCATAGAAAATGCATACATAATGAAAACAACTTTCTAATTGCAACATGCTATCACAATTATATAGTATCTGCTTTGTCTAAAATATTTGAAAATACAAAATTTCCCTTAATTTCCCTTGTAACTTAGTGTTATAAAGCAGAGTAAATGTTAATTGGGACAAAAAGATAAAAGTATGATTAACTGTTCCAACATGGTATGGATTAAAGACTTTCCCAGTCATCTCTAGAGGATCATCTAGTCTCTTTATTCCAACATGAGTGTGCAGCTTTCTCAATAAAATCCTAAGTATTTAAGACACATACATTTTGCACCTCTCAAGATAAAAATGTGGGGTGAGCATGCAAAATGGCTTCCCTCCACTAGCATGTAAGGTCTGATTATATTTTATGTTACTGCTTATCATTCAAGGCTACGATGGAAATGTGCACTTATGTGATTTATAAAATTAATGATCACAAAGTCATCAACTTGTATCTATCTAGTAAGGCCTAGTAATGTGCCGGGGCTGGCCACAGCACACAAGTTTAATCACACAGATGATTATGGAAATGCTAGGCCCAACAGTGGTTGAGGTTAAGTTAGAGTTTGAGTATAGATAACATCAGGACAGCCAGGTATTGGACCAAGCAAGTCAGCCTTGGGAGCTAGCAAGGTTGAGGTATAGGCTTCGAAAGACAAGAAACCAAGTATTCCATGCTATGAAGAGTTAATGCATGCACTCCTCTGAAACCCTGTAGGATTATTGGGATTCCTTGTGCCAGCAAGATTGCTGGATGCTAAAACCAGCAGCCAAGTAAAGCAGCAGTTTATTCAGGTTACAAATATTTACTGAGAACCTACTATAAGAATGAATTATTTCAAATTTCCGCAATCTGAAAACTCTTACATTCTACCAACAGGATACAGATAACAAGAAATTAAGTGTATCAGAAGATAAAAATTGCCAAAGGAAATGAGAGAGAACAGGGAACAAGGAGAATTGGGAAATCATCAGGAGGCTGTCATGTTAAGTGAAGTGGTCCGAATAGGACCTGAGAAGTGATTTTCAATGAAGGGTGTTGGGGAAGAAGCCATGTGGCTGAGCAAAGAATGCTCAGGTGGCCTTAAAAGTAACAGCTATCACTAACTTGGAACAACCCAAGGTAGCCAGTGATACTGGAGGTGGGGCAAAGTAGAGCCAAGAATAACAATACCTATAGCTTGGAACTTGACTTGACTATGGCAGGCTTTGGCAAGCTTCATTTTCACTAAGTGGAAAGTGGGACCATGTACAGTTCTGAGCAGAAGGGTGACCTGATCTGGCTGATGTATTTAAAGACTGTCAGACGGTCACAATAATACAGGTAGGTAGGATACAACAGCAGCTCAGGCCAAGATAGTATAGTAGAAAAGGGGGAGAATAGTCCAAGTCTGGACAAGTTTTGAAACAAGATTTTCTGGTAGAGCTGACAGAAGAGTAGTCCCAAGGTTTGGGGGTCTGGAAAATTTCAAGACTAAAGCTACTATCAGGCAAGATTTAGGAGGAATAGGTTTTGTGAGGGAAGGTCACAAGTTCAGATTTGCATATGAGTTTTGCCTGAAATGTTTATATATACAAGTGGAAGCCTAGGCACTTGAGGGTGATGATTCTGGGACTCTGGAGAGAGGTGTACACTGGAGACCCATGGCAAAGATTTTGTGGTAAGATGAGACCTCCAAGGGAGAATTGAAACAGAGCAGAAGGTTGAGATGGCTCTTCCCTGTATGAGGTACCCAGGAGAAGAACCCAGCTGAAGTAGAGAGGAGGTCTAAGTTGAAGTATGACTGAAATCAGGAGAGGGAGATGTCTTGAGTGCCATGAAGATTATTATCATACTGGGTTTAGTTTGAATGTGTGATTTGAGTGATGTGACATGATCCTTGGAAATGGCTCACAGTGGTTTCATGGACTTTCTGGGTGTGGAGAAAGTGGCATGGGTTATGGTTTTGTGTGACTGTGTTTAGCTTGTTTGGGTTATATGGCCCAAGAGAGAGAATCTTGGGACTAGGGAAGCCCTCTGAATATAGCTGCTGGTGACATCTCTTACTACTTAACAAATTTTTTCTGTTTTTTTTTTCAGTTAAGAGTATTTTATAAACTATTTCCAATCATACACTGTGAGTCCCATTCTGTGTGGATGCTCTACAGGGCTTCTTTCGAGTCTTCAGAGAGGGGATTTTTCTAAGACACTAGTGAACAATTTCTGGTTTTTTCCCTCTTCTGAAACTATTCCTCTTCATTAATGTATGATGCTGTTATCACTGCTTTAAATGATACATGACTTTTTGTTTCTTGGCTGTGCAAGCTACATCCTATTCACTTAAGGAACTCTATGCACCAGACTGGCTCAACCTTAGCATCAGAGCCTGAGATAATGTCTTTTAGGCTGTTCCCAGGGTTGAACTGTGCAAAGGAATATATGGTTATGTCTTTGCTTATGTACTTATCAGTCATCACATAACAATCTGATAGGTCACCCGCAAAAAATTGATAAAAATTAACTCTCTGTATCCTCTCAAAAGCCCTGGGAGCTAGGGGCTATTGTCATCAACTCCTTGTTACACATGTGAACTAGAAGTTTCACAGAGGTTGGGATACTCTCTAAGGACAAAGCTAGTGAGCCCCTGGCTCTAATGACATTATGCTATGCCCTATGCCTTCTTGTTATCATTGCTTCCCCACCAAACCAGCTGTTCCCTCTTTCGTAAAATCAGGATATCAGATCTGGCATTCAGGATGCCATTTTAAATTATATCCTGAAAAACAGTGAGCGGGTACATAAGCCAGCATCATGGTTTGCTCATTCCTCCCTGGGTAAATGCTACAGCTGCTGCTAAGCAGGTAAGAAATAAGTATTACAGTACTCTGTGTTTTAAGCATGCACAGTATAAAGCCAACTGTATGCTAAGGAATATATATATGTCCATATAGAGATTAAAAAATGTTTAACCTACATCTTCCTGACTTGATTTTTGTATATATTATATGTCAGTGTTGATCAGGATTTCAATCGCTTGCTGTTTCCTGTTGTGTAGATGGGACATGATCTCTCCCCAGGCTGGCAGCAGCAGCAGCAACAAAAGACATTTCTGGCTTTTGTATTTGTCCTCTCAAATGTTCTTAACTGGACCTTCTGCTCAGTGATGGATGTCTCTGCAAAGCTTCCTATGCACTTCTAAGCATGGACAATTTTCCCACTGACATTGAGGCTGGTGTAGAGTCAAGGCTGAGATCACAATTCCACACTTCTAACATGCTCTGAGGTGATGCTGTGGTCACTACTAGCCTGTTCAACACAATCTAGAAGAGATACACAGCTGTGGTTCCCAACCCTGACTGCCCTTATGGAAATGTCTGGGGCTCCTTCAAAGATACTACTACCTGGGTTCTGTCTTTAGAGCTTCAAGTCAACGAACCTAGGGTAACACTGTAATCACCCTGATAATTTAGGCCTTCCGTGAGGTGGAACTTTAGGGTGATGAGCAGCCTCGTGGTGGTAGGGGAGGCCCCTCAATTTACAGCTAAGATATGGAAAAGAGAAGAAAGGAGAGAGAATGGGGCTGCTGACACACAACCCAACTCAAAGCAAGGCCCAGCTACCTAAGACCTCCAGTAGTGAGTGCTATCTCTTAAAAATGTAGCCACCTCCCAGTAGTGCCAATGTGGAGAACACATGGGCCTTTGTAACATAGTCTAGATTCAAACCAGAGTAGGGCCTTTCCAAAACCTCAATGGAGGGGCCCAGCATCCCATGTGGTTTAGCGCCACATGACGATAATACACAGTGAACTTGGAGAGTCATTAATTTAAGGGTGCACAGAACACATCTTTTCTTTCTGCCCCCCCTCCTTTCTTTAGGCTCCTCTTTCCTCTGTCAGACCTCCAGCACCATATTTGCCAACAGAAATAGGAGAGCTATGACAAAGCACACATAAAAAGCAGGAAGTTTGGGGGTAGGGATAAAGCAAGCAATTCAACTATAGATGACATAGAAACATTTGGGCCCCCTTGATAGTTGGTTGACGAGGATCATTTTTATTTTATCTAGGTATTGCCTGAGTTACTTTTACTAATACTGTGACAAAATACCCTGAGAAAAGTAACTTAAGGGAGAAAGGGTTTTTATGTTGATAAAAGTTCCAGCGTGCTGACTATCTTGGTAGGGAGGTAATGAGAGCAGGAACATGAAGCAGCTGGTCACACAGCATCCATAGTGAGGAAGCAGAGGGAGATAAATGCTCCTGAGCCAGATTCCTCCTTTCCCTGCAGTCTAGGTACCCAAGAAGTGGTACCACCACTTTTAGAGTGGGTTCTCCCACCACAAATAACACAGCCAGAGGCTGAGCTAATCAAGTCAGTCCTCATAACTGAATCAAGAGTGTCTTGTCCAGATAATCCCAGAGTCCGTCAACTTGACATGAGCCATCCCAGATATCATATACCCTTAGGGGTATGAAAATGATGCAACTTTCAAGTCCTTTGATTGCACATATTTGCACTTTTAATTAAAGCCAAACATACCCAGAATCATAAACTGGAAGAAAAATAAAAGAAAACTGTTTCGGTAGATGCTTTGACTAGTTATCATTTTAGAGTTGTTTGTGGTGTTGGCTAGGTCCCCTTCATTAGAATGTGTCTGAGCAGAAATGGAGCCACTGTGTCTAAACTACCAGTGTCATGCTGTGCATGAGGAGGTCAGCAGATAACTATAGACTGATTCTCTCCTTTCCCCATGTGGGTCCCAGAAACTCAAGCCATCGGGTTTAGCAACAGGTGCCTTTGCCCAGTGAGTTATCCCTGTGGTTCCTGTTAAGTTTATTCTTATAGTTGCTACTGGCTGAATCAATCACTAACTTATAATAAGGAGTTCCTGGACCCCATTACCATCTGGACTACAAAGCTTTCAAATGGGCGCATCAGCTCAGAAAATAAGAAGGAATGATTCCAAGCAGTGCCACTTTGATGAATATTTGATTAAAATGATCACACGTGTTATAGATCTAAATTACAAATGTGCTTCACTCACATTCATGCTACCTGAATACTTAAAAATCCTTAAGAGAAAAAAAAACTCTCATTTTCTTGGGTTCAAAATCCTAAAGTATGTGCTCATGGGAAAGAATGTCCTGAAGACACATACTTCTCAGTTTACTTCACAGTCAGTCACAAGGCAGAGTCATCTATATTGCAAACCCCAAATACCATAGCATCACACCACAGAAGCCTCTAAATCACATAGTTTATTCTTGCTGAATGGAAGCTCTTCACATTATCACTACTAAAAGGGAGAAAGAATGCCAATGGTAAATGTTTCAGGTGTGACAAAGATAAATTCTGTCATCACCATCCAGTTTGGTTCTCATTTAGATAATCCCAGTTCCTGCGATACAGTTGAGCTGGCCTGTGGTCATCTTGTGAGACCCATTTGTTGCTTTTGGAAACAGGTCACAGAAGCAATGACACTGTATTGACCAGGGAAGGAGGCAAAGGCACTCAGAAACCCACTGCAGCTAGACCCTAAACACCAGAAGTGAGATCCAAGTTTGTCTACTTTATATCCATGTATCATTTCCCTTGGCATTTTGCCTTTGGGTGCTACCAATAAATCTTCATCTATAAAAAAAGCTGAATTGTCTCCAAGGAGTCTCGGGAATGGCTCACTGACAGCAATGAGAAATTTCATCTCAAAGATAAATAAAAGCATTATGCTTTCTTAGGGGACACGTGGGTCAGAATAGGCTATAGAATTTTTGTTTCACAGCACATATCTTTCTCATTTTTACCACAATTATCTCTCTTCAATAAACATATTAGAGGTCTTACCAGACTGTTCATGTCCAATAGAAAAAAAATTCAAATGTCTAATACTAGGAGGTGGGCTGACAAATGTTATGTGCGTTTCAGTAGAATATGATATAGGCAAAAAAGTAGATGGTGATATAAAAACATATCTACAAGTTTATCAAAGAGAGTATACTAAACAATGTGCTTACATATATTACATTATTACAAATATATCTGGATGAAATAGCATTATGTGTATATTGTATAAAACTAGGTATATATTACAATACAGGACATTTCATTATATATGATATGTTACAACATATTATTTCCCCATGGAAGTGTTTTCCAGTTTCAGACTTCATCATGCCCTCTGATTAAATATTTTTCTAGTGCTCTGTACTGCCCCTTAGCAGTTACAGCGATTGTAAATATACATTTAGCTGCTTTACTCTCTGGGACTCTCTTTCACCCCCTCATCTCTGAACCAGAACTCCCTTGAGCAACATGACACCTGACTGGTGTCATTGCATAGAAAAGGGGCTAGGAAGAACACAGAGTGTCAGTGATGACATTTCTATGGGCAAAGAGATTATATGTGGATTTTTCCTCGTAACTTGATTTCTCATATTTTTGAATATTTCTGAGATAAAACAATAACTGAGTATAGATCAGAAATATTGATCAGCTTTGCTCCAATAATGCTAGCACCAGTTGCGGGATGCCAGCCTCACACTACGTTCTCACGCTATCTTGTCTTTTGCACCCCATAAAGAGAAACCAATTGTGTTATGCTTTCAAGGGCACGTGGTGTTTTAGTTTTGGTGCTTGTTTTTTAAATAGTGACATAGTATGAGTTTTCACAATGCAAACATTTACTCCTGATTTCTATTATGCCATAGCGCAACTTGGCCTACAGTGTAAGTGTTCAAGGCTTAAGTAGCAGCCAGCAGTACTATTGGGAGATGGGGAACATTTAGAAGGTGGGGTCTAGTGAGAGGAAGTTACATCATTAAGTATATACCCTTAACTAAGATAATCTACTCTCCACTTCCTCCATCTATGCCATGATGGGTTGTGACAGCAAAGGCCGAAAAGTGATGAGGCCAAGAAAGCATGAACTAAAATCTCTGAAACCATTCACCAAATTAATGTCCCTTCCAATAATCAGATTGTGTCACATATTCTGTTATAGTAACAGAACACTGACTAATACACCAGGAAATTCTCTCAGTATGTGAAAGCTTTCGAAGCATGTTAGCATTCTGGCCATGGCTTCTAGTTGCTCTGGTACCATTCCCACCTCAACCCTCTTTTGGGGGATCATCTCCTCTGACAAATGTTACCTCGAAGGTTCTAATCCAAAGGTAATTTTTAAATGTCTGAGTACTAGAAATTATAGACACTGTTGAAAGGTTAGTTTTAACGGAAGTAATTGTTAACCCCCCAGTTAAGAATAGGAGCACAACCACAGTCTTTGAGCCAAATTTGAAGCAAACTTTAATTAAATACTAATCAGGAGGATGGACTCTGGCCAGGTCCATACCTGGGTTCCCAGAAAATGGTTCTACATCACATTTTGCAAAGGTTTAACATAGGCTACATATATTCACAAGGTACAATCAGAAGCAAGAAGATGTCCTGATGTACTTCCTGCCTGTGTACCTCCTGCCCACACCCAATCAGGGGCAAGACATAGTTCCAATATACATCCAGTGTAGTTGGGTCAAACAAGCTTGTTTATAGGAGTTAAAACACCATGTAGTTTGTTATCTTTCATAAACAATTGCCTCCAGTATTTCAGTAAGTATCTGTCCTCAGGCAAGGGGCTTACAGGTAGAGACATCTTTTTTTCATCGATCTTTTAGGCACAGTAATTAAAACTTAAAAACGTAACTTTGGTTCTCACATAATATGATTGAGATAATATAAAACTAGACAACAAAGACAATGAGATAATACAGAAAGAAAATATGGGTGATTTAAAAACCTAGAAATATGCATTTTCTCCCTCCATTAAAGAAATTAAAATCAAAACTAGATTTAGATAGCAATTTTCCTTCACTAAGTGACACACTGTTGGAAACAACATACAGAGACAGCTACTCCTTTGTTAATATTTTTATTAATTATTTGAGAATGTCATATAGTGTAATTTGACCATCTTCATCTTACTCTTTCCCCTAAATCCTCCCAGGTCCACCCTAGACCTATCCACACTCACCTTCATGTCCTTTTTTAAAATAACCAACAGTATCCAATTTGAATTGCCCATATAATCAATTGTGCAGACTCGTCCACCTGAACATTGTTGGCCTACCAAGAACCACATCCTTGAAGAAACAGACATCCCTCTCTCAGAAGACATCAACTGTCAATTGTCCTCAGTTGAGATAAAGACTCATGAGCCCCCCTCTACCCAATGCTAGAATGCTGACTGGATAGATCTTGTACAGGTCTTGTGCAGACAACCACAACTATGGTTTTCCCTGATCTATGGCTCTTACAATCTTTTCTCCTTCTCTTCCTCAGTGGTTCCAGAACCTTGTATGTGTATGTCGGGGAAGGGCTATAGATGTCTCATCTGTGGCTGAAAATTCTCCTTATTCTTTGCAGTTTGCTCAGTTGTGAGTTTCTGCATTAACCACAACACACAGCACAAAGAAGTTTCTCTGACAAGATGTAGAGATAAGAATTTAGAGGGCAATTTGACAGTAAAGTATTCATACTTTTGGTTGTGAGCCTAGCCTTTAATGGCTGAGTCAACTTTTCAGTCTGAGGCACTCTTATTTAATGGTACTAAGCAAACTGTTTACTCCAAGGGGGAAAATTTAGGAGAACATATAACATTTTAAAGAATAAACCATAAAGCTATTCCATATTCAAGAAAAGTACAGTTTGTTTTTAAATAAGACAACTATAAAAACTTTAATATCTGTTGTGTGTTCTGTAAGTCTTAGGTCTTCGTTGCAGTAATAAAGACCTGTAATAAAAAAAAAAAAAAAAACAACTTGGGGAAGAAAGGATTTATTTCATCCTACACTTACAGATAATACCCCATCACTGAAGGACATCAAAGCCAGAACTCAAGCCCAAGAGGAACCTGGACAGAGGAACTAAGGCAGAGACTATGAAAGATACTGTTCTCTGGTTTGCTCTCTGTGCCTTGCTCAACTTGGTTTTTATCCAATCCAGATGGCCTGCCCAGGGATGACCCCACCCATTTTCTGGGCCCTCTCACACCGCTCACCAATCAAGGTGATCTGGTGATGACATTCTCTCAGTTGAGAGTCCGTCTTTCAGAATGACTCGCATATGTCAAGTTGACATAAAACAATCCAGCACACTGTATTTGTTATCATAACCCAAGATTAAATTCATCTTTAATTTTTATTTTATTTAAAGATTTTACATGCAATTTTTTCAGTAGTTAATTCTTTTTACTTCCAAATATAAATATACTTATATTTTTAAAATGAACTTTAAAATTTTAAAGAAAATATGCTATCTTCAAAAGAAAGAAAACCATTTTAATTTCTGCCATTTCTAGTAAGTAATATTTAGGACACCATATATTATTCCTTATGTTTCTTATAATCACTTGATAATTATTGAAATTTAAAAATATATGGAAGTACTAAGTAAAATTTCTCTATGTGTGATTGTGTGTGTGTGTGTGTGTGTGTGTGTGTGTGGTCATGCCACAACTTACATATGACAAGCATATAATTAAAACTATGATAGGTATATTACTTACATGCTGTTATCACATGTTTCTATAAAAATGACATTATCTTTTTTCTAAAAGTTAGATGCATTGCACATGATTAAAACTGATATATTTAAAGAACTGCCTATTTGGTAGTAATAATGAAACTTAATTTTCTAAAGGAAAATGCAAAGAGAAAATTATAAACTGCAAAAAGACATACAAAAATGAAACTAAATGCCATCTACAACCCTATCACATAGAACTACCCAGTGCTAACATTCACTCAGTTTATTCTCAGTTTCTTTCTGCCCCCGCAGAGCCCACATTAATCCATCATGTTTGTGCCCCTCACTGTCTCTCTGGTGAAGAACGCATCTCCTTGACCCCACTGCCACCTCTCAGTGGCTTTAGCGTAATTCCTGCTCCTTTTCCTAGACTCATCTCCAAGTCCGTCGTGATGGAGCTTCATGTTCCCAGCAGATTAAGCTTCTTTGGTCTCCATATTCTCATGACTCTTGACTCTTACCTCTTTAAGAGAAATTCACTGTGCTTTAAGATTTATCCCTGAACAATCTTGTCCCCTGGGACAAACCCAAGTGCGAGCCTGGCAGAGGCAAAATACTCAACTGATGTTGGTTGAATGAGCAAATGAACTGTATTCTATGATAGTGGGAGAGAGGATCAAGATACAAAGAGATTTACTTGCTAAAGTCGTGTGCTTTCATTCATTTACGTGTTCTTTTAAATTTGATAAATACTTCTGTATGAAACGAAGCTGTTGAAATAGGGAAAAGCAAGACTTAAAAACATGTTGCAAGCCTTGAAAGGGTTCAAATTGCAAATGTGGCCCACAGCCAGGCTTTCACACTAGAACCTTACACCATGCTCTTACCAAAAGTGGATCTATAAAATCTGTATTGACTGGCAGGAGTTTGTTTCTTATTTATCATTTAGGTGACTTCAGTCTTTTGGGTTCAACCAGATTCCACTTAGGCGGTGTGATTTCCCATTAATATTTTGCTGCAGACAGGGAGGGTAGTGAAACCCATGGCTTCTATCCAGTGAAACCCCCTCAGTCACCACAATTGCACAATAAAGCAAGAGCATTGTGTAAACAAACGGGCTCTAACATAGAAGACAGAGTCAGGATGCACAGCCGCATGCAGCAGTCAGCGATGTCCTCACTCTGTTCCATCACAGCATTTCCAGGGCTCAGACCAACGCATTCATCCAGTGGCCACTTAGCTCCCAGAAAGCAGCCTGCCAACACAACTTGGCAGGACTCTCTGGGGCTATACTCGTTCCTGGTGGCACTGGGCAGAAGGCCAGGCATCACCCTCTGTGTACAAGACTGTAGGGCAAGGTGCCCAGGACTGAGAAACAAAAACATCTGCCAGAGTCACTGAGTTGCTGGTTGCCTGAGTTCACCCACAGAGAACTCAAGGAGAGTGAACTGCCAGACCGTTTCCAGGATGTGTCCTAGTCACTGTCCCTGGGAAGGACACTGAAAGCTTCAGAACTCAAGCCCAAGGGTCAGCCAATACAGAATCAAATGCACATACCTCGCCAATATCACAGGCACGTGGACAAAACACCAAAAGCCTTCTGACTCCTGCTAAGATACCAGACACTAGGTTCAGCCTATTCTAGCAGAAAGCCAAGCCCCTGGGGGATACATAAAGAAAGCATCTATCAGAATCTTTTTGGTAAATTTTACTTTTTCAAAGAGATACCAAAACAGCTTGTTTAATGTTTTTTTCCCCACATAAAATACTGGTGCGAGGGGCTAGAATTATTCCTACTTTTGTTGGTTTCTAGGGTTTCCAAACAACTCAGAGTCCCGAGAGTCCCCAAAGGTTCCTTGATACTGCCCTTGATGTGGAGTGGCTTCAGGTTTTCTACTAGATAGCTTCTCTCTTGTAGAAGAGTTTCAAGATATGCCAGAATGAGTTAGGCAGAGCAAGGTTTAGCTAGAGAACAATAGCATATGTAAAGAGCAACCACGACAAAAAAGAAAAACCCCACAAATCTAGATGGTAAGTGGGCAGGGTAGTGCTTGTAAAGCTGATTGGTCAACTGTGCTGTGTAACTACCCAAAGTGAGATTCATTTTTGGTAAATGCATCACACTTCAGTTTTTCCAGCTCAGTATCCCCTATATAATCTCCATCTTAGGCCATATGTAAGTCTTTCCCCCTGGTCTTTCATGTATATAATTCAGAATTTATTTGCCAAATGGACTTTTGGCTGGATGACTTGGCTCAAAAGCATAACAAGATGGTGGAGGGATCCTGAAACCTACGCATCGTCTACAGAGACATTCCATCAGCTATATGGGTTCCACAGGAAGCTTGCTGTTGGGTTAAGAAAACATATAGGCAACATAGAGTGACATCAAACTTCCCTTTCTGACGCCAACTGGGTGTTTGATGTGGTGACATTCTGAAGTTAGCCAATGCCAGTTTCAGCTGCATGATTCACATAGTTAATCTTTGGAAATGCTGAACATGAGGAAGCCAATGAATGAATCCAAATTCTACCCAGCTGTACAAGAAACGCTATTTGTAAATAGTCTCCTGTCTGTGTTAGTCTTCGAACTTTAAGAAATTCTTCTGCGATTTAGACAGTTCAATAGTTCATGAAGCAACTGCTGTCACGGGTTCAAATAACTTTAGTCCAGCTCTCTTTGGTTACTAATAATTCTAATCCATGGTGGTTCTCAAATTCACTCATCAGAAAGCAAACCAGAACCAATAACCAACCAATCTCCTTCATGTCAGCATCCCATCACTTCAACATAAATTATTAAATACTCTTTGGTCTTGCAACTGTGTACAAGGCTTTTGAAAAGATGAAACATCAGGATCCTGAAATCATTGTTCTTTAGAATGAAATAGAAAAATGTTACAGCAATTGTAATACTGAATACATTTCTAATGTTCTATGTTAAAAAGTAGTCACGTGATAGTCTTCAGTATGAGAATCATTCTCTTATATCCGTTCATGAAATATATTTTTGATGAGATGTATTTAGACTTTTGTGTCAGCACAAAAGTGTCACACAAGTCAGCAAATAGAAGTGTACAGTGCATTATACCTCTCAATGATGAGAACATGAGAGGAACTTCTCAGGGTCTGCTATGATAAATCCTTCTATTAACACTTCTAGCCACTATTACAGAACTTGGAAGACAGCAAAGTAATTTACTCAAATTGTCTATTTATTACATTTTCATGTATCTACCATTCTCAAAACGTAAGTCAGAGTGTTTTTTAATTCTTATTTTTTCTTTCTCCAAGATGCCTCTAACACACAGGTTTCCTCTACAGTACCCATTTCATACATTCACTGAATTCCAATGTGACCACAAGTGCATACTTTAGTAGCCCCCGGACAGTGGCACTTCCTCTGTGGAAGCCACTGTGTTAAGTGCCTTATGAACCATAACCTCACACCAGCCATATCCTTTTGTATAGTGTAGCGTTATACTATGTATTATATTGAGCTGTTTTCCTGTTACTAATCTCCTCCCTCAGGTGATGGGACTGAGTCACAGAGATCAAGTAAGCTATCCACAGTTGGATAGCAAGCCAACAACGGTAATGACTGGGATCCAGATTTTTGAATTTCATTTTTATTAGTTCTCTGATAATTTCATTGAGTGTATTTCAATCATATTGACTCCATCCCTCAACTTCTCCCAAACCCACCCCCTATTCCTACTCATCCACTCCTTTTTTTTATAAAAATAAATCCATCAAGTCCAATTTGCTCTGCGCATATATTATAGCATGGTCGTCCACTGGAACCTGCTCAACCTACCAGGAACTCTTATAGAAACCAGTTTCTCCCGCAGCTGCCAATTCCCAATAGCTCCTCAGTAGGTGGAGGACTTTGGGATCATCTTCCCTATCCATGCCGGGATTCTGTCCTGTTTGGACTTGCATTGCTTTGTGCACGCTGTCACAACCAGTGAGGGTGTTCATACTTGCAACTACCCTGCTGTGTCCTGAAGACACTGCTTCCCCTACCTCTTCTTACACAACTATCTTTTTATACACAAGAAGATAGAAGAGGGTCAGGATTAAACAATACTGAGAATTAAGTAATAGACAGCAAGGTGCGAAATGAGGGGAAAGGTTGTTTATTTAATTTCAGGATATTCATTGCTGCCTTCAGGAATCTGGTTCTCAGCACCCTCACATGCTTCCTTGTTCTGTCTTCATGCAGTTTTTCTCTGTGAGGGCCCAGACAGTTTTTAGCAACTGGATATGAAAAGTATAGACCTCTTTGAACTATTTTTTTCTACTTTATGTAAATATAAAACTATTCTTAAAAATCAAGTCTACTAGGCACAGTGGTATGGAGATATGAGACCTTATTTCAAATGCTAAATATTTTAAAATAATAAAAATAAAATATACTCAAATCTTGCAAGAAAAAATTAATTTTAATCACCACTCATAGTAAGCATATTAAAATATTGAGAGTTGCACTTCTAAACTTATTTTCTGTGCATATATTTTCATTCATTAAAAAGAGATTGTACTATTTTGGATTTCATTCTATTGCATTTAAATATTATTGTGGATGTCATAGGAGTCAACCCATATTTTTGCAGTCATTTGTATGTGTACATGTATATATGGAGAAATATGCATATGCAAGTTCATAAGAATGTATATGTGTTTAAGTATGTGTGTGCATGGTGTGAGTGATCTCTCAGGATTTTTGTTTGTTTGTCTTTTAGCCAAGATCTGTCACTGTTCTGAAGCTGGGTCATGGGGTCTAATGCTCTCATGCTTGGTATGAATGCCACTTGGTAAGCACTTTGCTGGCTGACCGGCTCCCCAGTCACTTGCAGCCATATTATATTAGCTGTGTGTGTTCCTATCTAAATATATTGAAGAAGCACCTCATAGTCAGGTATCAATGGCTAATACATTTGAATGCTAATAAACAATGGTGTTTAAAGTTCTGTCTGTGTGTTTTAGGTCTTAGATGAGGTAGTCATGTCATAGCTGTGAATTCATACTTGAAGTCACTCACAATACATTTTCATCATTGCCCCAGGGTGTGTCATGTTTGCATGTGACAGTGGCAGACAGACTGAATTCAAGCCCCTGACTCCCACGAGCTAGCCTTCGACCTCACATGTGTAGCATGGTGCTCTCACATCTGTGCATATGACAATAAATGTATTTAAAATCTCTCAAAGTCAATGAAAATGAACTTCAAGTTAAAAAAAGACATCAAAATGGGGCTCCTAGTCCTAGTCACATCATTTGTTGGCAGTTCTTTAGATTGAGACTTTATCAAAAACCGTGAAAGAACATTGAATTCCATCTGAGTTAAATACAGTTGGTTATCAGATAAACTAGAGCGAGAATTTATATTAGCTAACCCACAGCCAGAACTCACTTAATTACAGCAGACCTCTCTGGTTAACTCACCATTTCCTCCCCACTAAGAGGTGTGGCCAAGAGCAAATTTGGCTTGTTCTACTCAGTTCTCTGTTGACTTATGTAGAGGATACCCTACTGGTCCCTTTTATATTCCTCCTGGGTCCACAGACCACATCAACATCATTATATGCTACCAAGACCTAGATACAAACTGTGGAGAATCCCAGACCTTTCTGCAATTGCTTAAAATTTAGCTTTGTTTAATGTAAAATTTTATTTTCTTGATTCTAATAGTGTCTATTTCTCTTTGCTACTTTCTCAGTTCTAACCATGGTATTTTCTGGATTCCAACCATGTCCGTTATTTTCTACTTTAACTATTCCAGATGTATACTGATACAGCTGTGTAGAGTCTTCAGTGTGACACATAGCAATTTTTTTAATAAATGTCAATGGCTACTGTGATTTATACATGTGTTGCAAACATTTGCCCACATGAGTCTACGGAACGCCTGCCTAAATGTCCCACTATGGTAGGAAGAAGGATTACAAAGCTTCACCTAGCTTTTGGCAGGAAAGCACTAATTTCTAACCTGTGCATTTCCTAGAAAACCTTCAGCCGCTCCCGTCTGCAGTTGCCTTGTGTATTTCCTGTTTTCTCAGTACGACTTCCCTACAGCTCTGGTCACAGTTTCCTGATTCACTAGGCCCATCTTGCTAACATGATGAGGATGTGTGAAATTTGCATATCTGAACAGTGAAGCAGATTTCAATAGATAAATTAATAGTTATATAAAATAAGAAACAAGCTGGGCATCAGGGAAACACAACAAGGAATGTGCACCTCTGTTATAAGCATCCTAATCCAGTTATGTCTTCATTATATCTTGTCAACTGGAGCAATCAAGTATTTACAAAGTCCTTATTTATATAGCAACATTGGCAATATTTAAAAATATTTTTTAAAAGAAGTCCATTGCCCTGGTGATGAGAGGCCAGAGAGATGGCTCAGTGTATAAGGGGACAGGCTGCTCTGTCAAAAGACTCAAGTTCGGTTCCCAGCACATACGTTTAGCAGCTCACAACTACCCATAACTCCAGCTACAGAGTTGATCAAAGGCCCTCTTTTGGCCTCTCCTGGCTTCTGCAGTAGACACCTGCACACACACACACACACACACACACACACACACACACACACACTATAATAATGATGATGATGATAAAAATCTTAAAGGAAATATAAAACCACAGAAAGACGTGCTTACAATGTGCAAGCCTTACTAACACACTGTCTGCCACTAGGGACTCAGACATTAGAGTTCATATAGAAAGGGTAATCTCCAAGCTGGTTAATGTTATTTGAATGATGTTTCTGAATGATCATAAAAGGTCCATTTTTATTTCAATGTCTCCTCCATGACCCATCTATCTTTGAACCTATCTAGCTCTCTCTTTCTATTCCTAAGTATCATGTGAATGTCACCCCATAGAGACTCCAGTCTATGAGTGGGTTACTAGTTATTTAGATACTTGGCCCCGTGGTTTCACCTTTCTATGCCATTCTCTCTTCTTTCTCTAACCCTTGTGAACAAGCATTAGCCTTGGTTTAGCACTTTCCAGTTGGCATCTGCGTGGAGGGAACACGTAGTATAGCAGCATATGTCAGCAGGGTACAGCTGACATCTCATCTGCCTCCCTTTTTAGGTAAGTAAGAACCCAACGCCCACCATGACATGAAACACCCCCAAAGAAATTACTACAATAGAAGTCTTAAAGAAAGCCACAGGTAGACAACTTCTACCTTCTCCTCCAAAGAGAGGAGGACTTCCGCTAGGTGGGCCCTCAGACACGGATGAGAGGATTGCGGAAATAAAGGCTACTTCCTGCTTTAGAACAATGGGCCATTGAGCTATCTTTCTAGCTGACCTAGCATTCCCATGCCACTCAGGAAAAAGAGCTGGACCAGACTAGGCTTGTTTTAAGGAATGTAGCAAGTACCCTCCTCAGCCCCAAGGGCAGATTTTCCCTGGTTCAACTCAACACTCCTATGTAGCATTTCCCCACTAGTGTGTTATAACTTTTTTCTTTGGAGGATTTTTTTTCCCAGAGACACTTAAATCTGTGTTCTTATTTTCCCTTAAAGTGAATTGTTCATTTCTACAGGCATAAGGGACTCGCAGGAGACTAGAAAAAGGTGGACTGGCCTCTTGATCTTTCCCTCTCAGAGCTCCCAGAGCAAAGTGGGAAGCAGACAGCCTCCCAGAGCTCATGTGGATCCCTCCAGATCTACTGAAGACTGCTGCCGCTGCTTCCTCACCACAGCTCTCTTCCTGCCCATCCCAATATGAGGAGGGACTGGCTTGCTGAGGGAAGGCTTAATCCTATTGCTAATGGGGTGTTTCACGTTCTCTTAAAGGATAGAGATGAGGAGTACAGAGGTCAGAAATCATGGGAAAGCCAACACTGAAATAAAATCAAATAATGCCTATTGATTTTAACACACTGCTTCTCTAGAGGAAGAGGGTGGAAAGGAAAGAGATGTGCACAACTGCATATGATAGTGTAAGACATAGATTTACTGTTACAAAAACTTTATTTCAGGGAAAGACCATTTAGTGTCTGAGGGCAGGGCCCAGATCTAAGAAGAATCTAGGAAAAATCTCAGCCAATAGATTCAAAACTCGGGTTCATGCTGAAGGTTTAACCAATAGTTTCCAAGAATTACTCTACCTCATAATCCCTTTTCCCAGTCCTGAAATACCAAGACATATAACACCCCACTTATGTATTCTCTTCTTTAAAACCCCCCTCACCTCTGAGCTCAGTACCAAATTTCTCTACTGCTTCGGAACAAAGGGTTTCAGCCTGGGTTCATTAGAGCCTGTCCAGAAGAATAAACTGACCCTTGTGTGTTTGCATGGGAATCCAGCTCCCTGGTGATCTTTGGGGCTCCCTCAACATGGGTACAACAATAGGAGGCTTAAGAAGGTAGAAAGTATACACGAGACGTGACAGGCACCAAGCCATTGAGGTGATCACCTCATCTCCCAGCTGAGAGTACAGGGTGTTTTGGTGAAGCTTCATGGATTCCAGCCAGATATCCACATGGATGACTGCAGGGTGCGGGTGGCAGCTATGAGAAAGGGCCATAAATCTGGTGACAGCAGGATGGATTCAAATACTAGCTTTACCATAGAAGAGATTTTTAACTCCTCAGTGCCTCAGTTTTCCTAAGGCTGAATGGATAAATATACTCACAAAGCCATGGTAGACACATGTTCTCTAACCTTGTGTAATTATTTCTTAATGTGAGAAGAGAGAAATTCTGTCTACCTTGTTCTCAAATTTCATCAAACCATGGATAAAAATCCTTTCAGAATCCATCTCAAGTTGTTTTTAATATTTTCAAGGTATCAAATTGTAAACCTTAAACTATGAGCTCAAACTTGAAACACATCCTCAGATTGTTCAGTACCAACCACACACCTGGTAGATTAGTCACCGATCACATTTTGTTGGAACAAAATATTGTAGAAGTGCAACTTAAAGAAAGAAGGGTTTTTTGGAGGGCTCACGGTATGACAGGAATGTGGCCCCGTCACTATGTGAAGGCTTGGTGGCAGACGGAGGAGACAACCAGGCTCACTGTATCTGCAGTTCAGAAGCAAAGGTGATGGCCACCAGTGCTCAGATCATATTCTCCCCTCCCCATCTACCTTTGCATTTGTAGAAGATGGGAGGGGGTCCTATTGTCTCCCTGAGAAGAAAAGAAAGTAGCCAGAACCCCTGAATGTGTTACAAAAACAGACCTGAAGCAAACCCTGCCATTTTAGAGATCACATCCTCATTCTGACATTCACATTTTCTCTTCATGAGAGGAAAACTGTGTCAGTACCTGGTGTCACATTCGCCAGCCAGTTTGGAATCAGTCTCTTTTGGCTTCAGTTTTTCAGAATGGGCTTTTTGTACTATTGGCTCACAAAATCAGGAATAGCCCTAGGAGTCAATGTGGCATCCTTTACTTTCCTCTTTAGAGGTATAGAGACCAGGAAGAGGCATGTTACTAGGCAACTCCTTGGCTCAATCACAGCATCTCTGACAGAGAGAAGAGAGAGTGTGAGCCATCTGACCCCTTCTGCACCAGAGACTTACAGGGTCTGACTACCTGGCTTCATCTCTTTAAAAGTCAAGTACGAAAGGACATTCATTTCTGAGTGAATGTTAGTCAGCCCCTTGCCAGCCCCAAAGGAGATTCACCTGCTCCAAGGTGCCACTGGAAATGTTTTGAAGAAACTCCTTTTGGGACTAACACTTTGTCAGCTTGGTCACCTAAACAAATCAGCCATTTGAGTACTCTTGTCTTCTACATATGTTCTCTGCTTTCTATGGAAAGAATACATGCATATATACCCATAAGCGTATATGTGTGTGTATGTGTGCATGTGCGTATGTGTTTGTATGTGTGTGTGTATGTGTATGTGTGCATGTGTGTATGTGTTTGCATGTGAGTGTATGTGTGTGTATGTGTTTGTATGTGAGTATATGTGTGTGTATGTGTATGTATGTGTATGTGTGCATATGTGTGTATGTGTGCATATGTGTGTGTATGTGTGCACATGTGCATGCAAGCCAGGGGCACCCCAAACCCTGCAGGCATATGGTACCTTATTTCACAAAGAATCCCCAAACTGTATGGTCCAACCATTGAAATAAGATCTGTGCAGTTGCCGTTCCTAGAGGGAAGGCTCGCACATACATGTCCTGTTTTTCTACAACATTTAAAATTAGAGTGACTGGTGGCTAGTGCTCATGGGCAGTGGAGATTATTTTTACTCTCAATTATAGGGATCAAAATAGCAAAAACACTCTGGAAACACAGAAGAAGCTACCATTTGTTTAATTGGTTTACAACAGTGTCTATGAAAATTTGTGTGTATGTGCGTGTGCATGCGTGCAAGCACGTGTGTTTCAGATGCCCTATGCTTCCTAAAACCCACCTTCCTAAATAATATTCTCATATCTTTGCTTCTGTGATATAACTGACTGTTGGGTCCTCTTCCAGGGACCTCAGTGCCAAACCCAGGCTCCTGGAGCTTCTTGAAGACTAAGATTGTCAGCAGTTGCCACACTCCAGCAACCTCAGTCATGGTGATAGGATACCAAGAGGAGAACACTGCTGGTAGCCAGGCAATTACTAAACACTAATGCTGATTCCAGCATTGGGAGAGCCAGGAGAAGCATCCTTAGGGGGTAAACTACACACAACCATATGTGTTCAGCTTGTTCAGAATATGAGCTATGAAGAGATATTGCACAAGCTACTTAGGCAATGGTCAGTCTGTTTCCCAAAAGTGATACTGCTGGGGGTGTGGGCAGAGGGCATAGATGAAAACAATTTTTCCAGGCCAAGGAAAAGCCTACACACTCTAAGCTCTATATTCCTTCTGTATTCCCATCCTGTCCTCTGGTGCTGTTTCCTACACAGCTTCAGGAATTAGCCTAACTTGGGCAATGAAGAACTGAACAGAGGATGGATGGATAGAGATACATAGAGAAAAGCTGGGATGAGGTGGGCTATACTTGGTCTGATGGAGCAGCACTAACTGTGTAAAAACCCGGAGCCTTCTTGCTTTCATTACATATAGCACCAGCACAAGAAGGAAGAGTTAGTTCGCATCAGTAGGTGGCCTCTGTGAGTGAGCAGTCCCAGGTGTCAGTCATCTAGGAGGAGGTAGCTGTAGCTGCTAATTTTTGCACATATTATCATTTTCCTCTGAGCATCATCAGGAGGAAGGCTTTGTTGATCCCATGGGTCTGAGTCATTGGGGTCCTTGTCATGGCCATGTCCATATCAAACAATATATATTCACTAGAACTTCATCCTTTATACACTGACTCACGCTTCCTCACTTAGCTCCTCCTATCCTGTGGTGTTTCTGGTCCCTTGCTGTCCTTCCACCAGGTACATAAATAGTATCTGCTGACTTTCTAGTGCAGTCATAACAAAACTACCCGAAACTCTCAGCTTGAAATAAGACTTATTAATCAGTTCTCAGTTCTGCAGTTCAGCTGTGCAGTGATCAAGGCTGAGTATTCTCAGTACTCATACAGCCAAAGTCAGGATGTCATCTGGCTGGGTTCTCACCTGGTATTTCTAAAGGAGAATCAAGTTCCTGATTCAGATGTAATGTTGGCAAAAGCTCATTTCTTTTTGTGGCTCCTATATGGTCCTTTCCAACTCTGAACCTGCAATGGTTGATTGAGTTCACTTCATATGGACTCCTTCTGACTTTTTTTGCTCTCTTCTTCTGATAGCAAAGGCTCTTATGCTTACCACTGGCCTACCTCGGTCAGCCATGAGTTAGTGTGTTGCATGAGGTTTCCGGCCCAGACCTTCTGAGCCCCACAGACCCGCAGTCCTGCAGAGACACACAGACGTTCACATTAATTTTATGCTGATCCATCTAGGTCCCGGGCATATAACTTGCTAACTCCTTCATCTTAACTCAACCCATGATTCTTATCTTGTTCAGCCACGTGGTTTGGTGCTTTTCCTCAGCATCATTTCAACTTCTTTCCTCTGCTTTTCCTGGCATCTCTGCTCTGTTTTCATGTTCCCAGAGTTTTCTTAGTCTAGTAGCCCCGCCCATACTTCTTGTCTGCCTTCAGCAAATCAGCATTTTTATTAAACCAGTCAGAACAATTATTTACAATGTAACAACATAATCACAATATATTAGTGTTCTTCTTTAAGTTAGCTGATTAGCAATGGCAATTATATTCATAAATTTTCTTAGCGACGTAGCTACAAGTAATCAGGACAGAAGCCATGGGATCCCCAAGTTCTGCCCACCCCAGTCAACTCAGGAGCCCCTGTGATTCTCATGTACCTCATACAAGTTCCTCAGATCCCAAAAGATTTATCTAATAGAACACAATGACAGGTTAAATATCCCACTAAATCTTACTGATCTAAAACCTCCCATTTGCCTCACCATCTAAATTGAGCATGGTGAGGCTCTGGGGCTTTCCATTTCATCTTCCTCCTCTGTGGACCCAGACAGTGGAAGAAACAAGATATCTCCTCCCCACATACAAACACGAGACAGGTGTCAGATGGTCTTGTTATTTTCATCGAAGGCAGAAGGAGAATGAAACAGAAAGCAGATGTCCAAAGCAGCACCGAATCCAGCCTGGCAGTCACTGTTAAATGTCAGTGCCTAGAAATCATTCTCCATGGCTTTCCACAGTACCAGCTGAGTCATGGGATGAACTAAGGAGCTCTGTGTTCCAGGCAGTTTGCTGAGCACCTGGCATACCCTGAGTCACTTAGTCCTCCCAGACATCCTGCGATAATCAGCACCCCCTCCATATGCACTGGGATCATGTTTAAAATATTCATGGACACCAACATCTACAGAAATGCAAGTTCTAAGTGCGAAGTGGCATGGTGTACTTGCATGTAACATACACAGGCTAGACAACATACTTGACATCCTCTTTAGAAGGTTTGTGCCAAACACAAAGTCAATATTTACAATAGCATGTTGTTTAGGGAATAATGGCAAGAATAAGCCTGAGTTTTATGATACTGACATGATTTATTTTGACTGTATGATTTTGATCTGTAGTTAATTGAATCTACCCATGCATAACTGCAGATAGAAAGGTGCAAATGCTCTTTGCTAGTATTTATCCCCAGGTGGCCCATGAAGGCCTGAGAACATACGGGATAGACAGTGTGTCCACAGATGAGCAGTCTAGGCAATGGAAGGTCTGGCCTCAAAGCCAGGCAGTCTCATTTTAGACTCTCTACACTTATGTTCATTTTGCAAAATCAATAATGCTTTCAAGTCACTGAGATTTGCTCAGGAAAGTAGACTTCCCTGAGACCACTAGGATGGTGGCACACACCTTCAATCCCTGCACATTGGAAGTAGAGGTAGACAGATCTCTGTGAGTTCGAGGTCAGCCTGGGCTACAGAGAAAGTTCCAGGATAGCTAGAGCTGTTATACAGAGAAACCCTGTCTCAATAAATAAATATATATATATATATAAACAAATAAATATAAAGTAGAATTTAGAAAATCACTCCAGGCTTTTAACATTATTTTTTCTGAGGAGTGTGTCTGTCTGTCTGTCTGTCTATATTAACAATTATAGTGAAGGTGCTGTATAAGAGTTTAAAAATCTGCTTGGCATCTGGGTCAGGACCTAAAGGGGAGAGGATCAAGGGAAACCCCATGCCCTAAATGTACCTGCAAAATGCTTCTCCAAAAGATTTTACAGAATGTGCATATGCACAGAAATCTTTCTCCTACCAACAAGTAATTGCCTTTCCTTTTAAGAAAAAAAAAAACTGGCTTCATGGCCAGAAATGCTGTTATTTTCCACTATGTTTTTGTTTGTTTGTTTGTTTGTTTTTTTTTTTTTTGTCTTTGCCTTGGTGCAGGAACACACTTCTTTAATACTTCCTCATGGCTAATGCTGTACTTAGGAGAGGTGATAGAGGACTTGGACTATATATGTTGAATCCTGGCACCATCTCTTTGCAGTTTAATCTAGGGTTACTTATTTAATGTACCTGAGGCTGTCCTGTAAAAGAGAAAGCTTGCTAGAACTTGTTTTATAAAGAGTTTGTGATAATTAACTGTATAGAGACTCTGTGTACCTGGGAACCAGCATATGTGGTTGCTTTTGTATTGTAAATCATTTTTCTTGCTTTTATCTTTCATCTTTTGTAATTGCCTTCAAGTAAACTGCATATGATATAGATAGACACATTTCTGGAACTCCAAGAAGAAGAATTCTTGCTTTTATTATTTGAAGTAGGGATGGGCTAAAAAAATACTACTGTTAAAATATAATCCATTAAGTACTTTGTCACCCATTCTAATAATGATCTGACCTGAAACAGCCAAAATTCTTATTGAATTTTACATGACAAACTTACTATTATACAAACCCATTTCATTTCAGCTTTGTAGGAATAATTCATCAATACAATATCTTGCAAATCTTTTTTCTCTTGTTTACATATCATATAATATTTTCTCTACATTTATAGGACATATATTTGCATATGAATATTTTCCTATAGAGTTTGTTCCAACTCTAAATAAAAATTGATTGTTAATTCTAACACAATTAAACAAAATTCCATAGTTCTATCATGAAAAAAATACATAATAAAGAAACCCAAGCATTCTTAGCCAAACAACTCACACCTTCAGGGTAGATACCACTAAAAATAATAATAGTGAGACTGTAGAGAACCAGAAATACTTATGAAATGGCCCAATTGCTCTGGAAAACTATGTAACAATATACTCTAATACTTGCAGTTCCATGTATAAACACTAAAAATAACTGAAAGCAGCATGACTAAGGGACCTTTTAAACCCATGTTCACAGCAACATTTTTCACAATATGCAAGAATAGAAGCAGCCCTGAGGTACAGTGATGATGAACCAATAAAATATAATGTGTGCATTTGGTAGAATTCTATGTAGCCTTAAAAAAGGAAGGAAATATTGTCATATGCTATAATCCAAATGAACTTGGGTGATGTTATATGGAACAAAATAATGTAGATAATAAGCCAAATGCTGTATCATATGAAGTACTTCAGTAATAGTCAAATTCATACAAACATAAAACAGAATGGTGGTATCAGTGCTTGGAAGAAGGAAAAGATGATTATTACATGGCATGGAAAACCCATAGACATTTGTTTCACTGTAGTGTGAATACATTTAATGCTACAAATCGCATGCTTAAAAATAGTTAAGTAGCTAATTAATTGCATGTTTTTATCACAACAACAGCTATGAAATGTAGAAACCCAAGAGGGAACCCTAATATAAATTATAGACTTGGGGCAACATGACTTCTCAATGGAGATTGATTGACTGGAACAGATGTGCCCCTTTTGTGTGTTCACAGTAGGGAGTTGTCTATGTATAGCAGGTAAGGGATGTCTGAGAAGTCCTCAGTTTGTTGTTGCTTCAGCTCTGGACTCTGAAAAACAATCAGTCTTCAATAGTTTCTGAAATCTAGGCTATGCAAGTGGAAATAGCCAAGAAAACCTTCAGAAAGTCTTCTTTGTGGTAAGGAAGTCAAAATGTGGCCTGATGTATGCAATAACACAAGGACCTATGGCCAGCCTTCCTTACACCTCAGGACCCACTACTGATATACACTGGACTCTTTTTTCTTCATCTGTGACATTAGTGGCCACATGAAGGGACAATCAAAGTTCATCTGTGGTTTTGTGTGTTAGCCTCTTACATGATTTTCATTGAATAAACGTTGTAAAACAGGTGACTTAAGTTGGAGCTTGTATTTGTGATTCATGGTTGTATAATATTTCCCAAATATAGCAATGTGACGAAAATGACTTATTTTCTCAATTACCATTCAGTAGTAACTTGAATGTTAATATCAAGATCCTGAAGTAATTCAGCTAATCTTTCTTGAGGTTACATAGCGCCAAAAGCCAAGTGTCTACAGATTTAAAGCATCAGTGTTACACAGGCTGGCTTCTCTGACCACCATAGAGTGAAATC
Organism: Sigmodon hispidus; assembly: GCA_004025045.1. Taxonomy (NCBI): domain Eukaryota; kingdom Metazoa; phylum Chordata; class Mammalia; order Rodentia; family Cricetidae; genus Sigmodon; species Sigmodon hispidus. The sequence continues at coordinate 75,128 of PVIH01010255.1, forward strand.
AGAAATGACGAGCCAAAGAAACAAAGGCAACACAAGGCTACATAGCAATTAAACAGCCCCCTCTTCACCAATGAGACAATAGTTCATTTGAAATTAGAAAATACATTAGAAAGACAGCTAGTTGGATGTTGTGAACAAGGAGCTGAAAGGAAAGTTTATATGTATAAGATCACACAAGTCAAAAGCAACAGAGGTCTGGAATTTACAACATTCCCCTAAAGCAAATAGAAAAGGGGGAACAAGTTAAGTCTGTAACTAAGAGAAGGAATGAATAGCAAAGATCAGGTCAGAGATTAATGAAATAAAAGATAGGAAAAACAGAAAGCCTGTAACTAAGGGCTGTGTGTTTTGAATATCAAAGGACTTGTGAGAATCATCAAATAATGGCAATCTGACAATCCTGTGCAAGAATGAAGTGACGGCCTTTTCTTGAAGCATATGTGGCGATGAGCACAAGATGGAACGAGGTCCTATGGATAGGACTCCAAACTGTAAAACTCCATGAGTAATAAAGCGGAGTATCTCATGACACCGGGTTTGACAATGACTTCTCCAATATGGCACCAAATACCGTGGCAATGAAGCCAAAGGTAGATAGATGGAGTTGCACCAAAGCACAAAATCCATCATAAGAGGTAATTTTGTGGAATTAAAGAACATTCATGAATCATATAAACCAATAAGAGCCCAATATCCTAAATGGACAAGGACTTCTAAAAGTTAACTTAAAAAAAATCAAATAACCCACTCCCCAAAAATGTGCAAAGGGATTAAAGTGGCTTTTCTTCAAAGATGGTACTGAAAGGGCTGGTGATGTAGCTGAGTGGTAGAGCACCTAGCCAGTACACACAAGGCCTGGCAAGTCTGATTCCCAACATATAGGTATTCAGAGGTGGCCAGGAGACACACTGAGAAGCGCTCATCAGCGTTGGCCTCCAGGGAAATGCAGACAGAAATTATAATGCAGGGTCAGAGAGATAATTTAGAAAGTAAAAGTGTTTGCCCTGGGATACAAGGACCTGAGTTCAAATGCACAGAACTCAGATAAAGTAAGGTACCAGAGTGTGCATCTGTAGCACATACAACAAGATGGGTAGAGGAGGAGGAGAAGCCCTGGAAACTCACAGGTCAGCTGGCTGGTAGTTCTTGAGACAAGGTTTCTCTGTGTAGCATTAGCTGTCCTAGAATTCTGTAGTCCAGGCTGGTCTTGAACTCATAGAAATCTGCTTGACTTTGTCTCTCAAGTTCTAGGAATAAAGGTGTATACCACCACTGCTCAGCACATACAAAGATTTTAGAAACCAACAATATCATATCCAAATCAACAAAATCAGAAATGAAAAGAAGGGATATAACAACAGATCCCCAGGAAATCCAGAGAATTATCAGGTCATACTTTGAAAATTTATACTCCAAAAAATGCAAAACCTAGAAGAAATGGACAGCTTTCTGGACAGTTACCATTTACCAAAATTAAATCAAGATCAGATTAAAGATCTAAACAGTCCTATAACAACAAAGGAAATTGAAGCTGTCATTAAGTCTCCCAAATAAAAAAAAAAAAAAAAAAAAAAAAAAAAAAAAAAAAAAAAAAAAAAAAAAAAAAAAAAAACAAAAAAAAAAT